>JAUMTR010000026.1:4598968-4647482 GCA_032270685.1 Microctenopoma stevenorrisi
GGATAGAAGGGCGAAACGTCGTCAAGAAACCTACTAAGTCCAGTTGCTATTGGATAAACCTTTTTTGAGATAACTTCCAGCCGTATAAATAGTATAAATAGTATAAATAGTGATACAAACTGACATGTTTTTCTTTCACCTAAAATAATAATACATGGATTATGACACTGTTATCTAAATTATATATATTTATATTACTGTCTTGGATGTCATTGTACCCAATTAAATTGTCAGTGATTATACATAGATGTATAATTATTATTAAGTATGTAAAGTAAAACACAATTACTATACCCTCGTATGACGTTGATAAACATAATGACATTTGAGAAAGATAAAAGATTCCCTAATCACCAGCTTTTAATAGCTGATATCATAAGAGGATAATGATGCACATTATTTAATTTCCACTCATTATTAATGTATCATGTTACTGTGGCCTGTGTACTGCAGTGTTGAGGCCTGAATGGTGCATCACATTTAGAGATCCTGTCCCAGTACTAAACGAAAAACTTCCAAAAATGTCAACCTAAGAATATATTAATTATTATATTAATAACATATTTTTAGTTTTTATTTATTTAATTATTTCATTTAACTTTTAAGGTTAGGATTACATACCGAGACTCCCTTTCAGTATTAAGTTATTATTAAGTAAAGCTTTTGAAACAGTAAAAGAAAAATGTTCCAAGAACACAAACAAGATCCAAATAATTCACTACACAAATGATATATTGTGTTTGGACAGGTTGACCACCTGGAAAACCAAAAATGTCTTTATTGGTACTATTTAATGTCAAGCACATAATCTTTTTTAAAGAAGAGAGTAGACCCCTCCCAGTCCCTGTCTCTCTAAGGAAACTTGGTAAAACTCTCTGCGCAAGGCCCCAAGTATTGATTTGCCCTCTCTCAACAAACCACATGGGAAATGGAAATAGAAGTTGCCTTTGGATAGCATCTCCTTAAATGTGAAAAGATAAACTGGATTAATGGTATAAATCTTACAAAGGCTGCATTTTCGCACAATCTGACATTGCTCTGCCAGTCTGAACCGAGAACGGAACAATTTAAACTACACTGCTAACCTGTTTCAGTGTCTCACTTAAAATGAACAGCAAAAGCTACATTAAAGGCAGTTGTATGTATCGTATCCACTGAAGAAGAGTAATATATAACATTTGGACCCTCTTTAATGAAATGCTAGGGGACCCTGAAAAGTGGTCTCTGACTAGTTAGATCCCAAATCTTCTGTCATTGGATAAATCCTAAGGAATTAAAAACTACCCTTTAATAATTAAAAAGGTTAAGTTTCATATACAGGTTTTGGATAATTTGTAGAATGATAAATAATAAGTAGCACATTCAGGAGTATCACAAGTAATTGAGCAGTGTCAAAAGTTTATCACAGGTTTGACTTTTAACTAAACTGCCATTCAAAATGTGATCAGTTAAACCACAGGAGCACTTTCTAAATGCCTAACCGTGTAATTGTCAGCTCACCTCTGGGAATTTGACTCTAAACATAACTATTTCATTCCCCAAATTTCAAAGTGGTATGAGTAATGGAATAAAGAGTAATCCTTAAAGCTCACATGATTGTGCTACGTGTTACTGAATGTCTGATACGTTTTCTGACATCCGAGCAATTTAACTTATCCTGTTGATGTTACCACAATGCAGCAGAGTAACTTTAAATGCTCAAATCAGAAAACCAGAAATCTTTTGTTTTAGGGACCTGACAAGTCAATGGCCACAACGTCCATGGTCACTACTGTGGAGTCCCTCTGATGACACTGTGGTGTCCGCCACAATAAGATACCATTTTGTGGTCACAACGCTGACCAAGATAGTACAACACAAAGCTACAACTGCATGACGTTGGAAAGAGACAGAATTGCTTCTGGCAACAACTTCATAACAAGTGAGAATGAGATCATTCATGGTTGTAGTTAGTGTGAAGTAGGATGTTTTCAAGACCTGGGGTGTCTGCTGTTGAAAATAACAAGACCATACCCATGATCACATTGATTTAGGCAGCATTTCTATATATTATATTTAGAGTTATTATAGTTAGTTATATTAGGGAAACTGTTCCTCTGTTAATTATAAGTCATTTACACCAGCAGCCTAAAACAACCAATGCAAACATGCAGGTAGGTGACATTTAGTAGTTGCTGTCAATGTAGTATTTAGAGGCAGTAAGTGTCATAGGGAGGTCGGGGTTTGGTGTAAAAACTTTTCTACATGTTAGAAAGTTTGGTACACAGTACACTGTCTGTAGTAAACTGCTCTGTTTTACCTTGACAACCTCCAACCTGGTTCAAGCCTGACTTTGGCTCGCTTAGTATATGTACATAAAGTGTATTATATTACAGTACTTGTATTGCTTTAACTTTGGCAGAGAGAAATGAGCTACAAGGCTGGTCGACTGGTCAAAATCAAATATATATTCACTGTCTTCGTAGCTTAGTTTCCATACCATTAGCTGAAAACAATCCCCATAGCGTGTTTCATAGTCACACTTATCACTATGACAAAGAATAAGTCATCATGTTCAATAAATCTATTTGTTATACAATCTAATTCACATATATGAAAGAGAATAAGTGATTAAACTGATGTTTACAACACACTGAGCAGAAAAATGCACAAGAACAGTCATATTCTGTTGTTCTGAAGCCTTTAAATTACTCTCCAGTTATTTGTGCAATTATACAGACACATGTTCGTTCATACCACAGTTAGTTGTATTATAAAAAAAACCTCCTTCGAAAGACTATGAAAGACAACAGTCATAAATCAAAGGACAATACGCCTCTGCGGCAGCAAATTAACAAGACATTTCAAAACAAGTAAGTGGCTATAAGGTTATACTGCATGAATAGCAAATATTGCACATAGAGAAAAAGGCTCTTGGGGTGACATCATTATTAAGTGAATAGAAGAGCAGAAGTTTGTCAGAAGCAGACTACTTAACAATTAACACCCCTCCCTCACAGCTGTCAAAATGTACTTCGTTATCTGCAAAATGGGGAAGAAAAACAGTCTCTAATTGACATCATTTAATGCAGACCTGGCAAAAAAGTTAAAGTAGCACATAAAGTTTAAGAAATGAATTAACTCAAGATTCATTTGACCCACTCTCTATGTCCTTACGCAGTTCATATTTTCTTAGAGAAAAACAAGACAACAAGGCGACATAGATATGCGACAGCTTTGTGTGTAATGAGACGTCGACCGTCCTGCCATTGAAATTTGTCAATTCCAATCACAAATAACATTGCATTCATTTTTATATACATAAGCCTGCAGTTCACATATCTGATGATGATGTTTTACTTACTTTATTCACATTAAGGTCAGGATTTACTGTGTAACTCCACCTTCTACAAGTATAGGCTTAGACCTTTAAAACTATAGCTGTTTTAATAGCTGCGCTGTTTTTCTTCAAATGGAGGCAGTGGGGTCCACAGCTTATAGGACTGCACCTGTACTCAATACACATACAGACTTCGCCCTCTAAGGGTTTCGCTATTATTGTGACGCACGATGTAGTCCATGCCCCACAGGGTCCGCTGTAGTATCACTGGACTTCCCTCTCACGAGCACTAATTCCACTCCTGTGAGTTGCTCAGACAAACATTATGCACTGTAATAACCAACATCAAGCAGAGCCTATACAAACCCACAATTTCTTAAAGTTTGCAATAGGGAATTAGAAAGGGCAGATGTCTGGTTCTGGGCTCTGCAATAGAGGTCGCGATGGATTCAAAACTTTGGATAGAAATTAGAAAAAGACCTGTGGAATTCTTTGTCTTGTCGATATATAGCTTAAACCAACACTAGCATGAAACCTGAAATCTACTAGCTCTGCTCTCCTAAGTTCCACAGCTTTAGAAGTAAACGTCTCTGCATCACTGGCTTTGCTGTTGAATGAGTTTGGGTTGCAGCATGCTTTTATAGTACTTCTTTGTAATATGATACGTTTTGGAACATTTTTCTTCAAACAATATTCAAACAATATTTGACAAAGGTAACTTATGCATCTTTAATTTGGGACTTAATTTTGATAATGTGGGTTTTAATCATCCTATCTTGGGATTGTTTTGCCTCAACGTGAGTCACTTAGTAACTAATATGTTTTCTTTTGGTGATTTGTAAGGGCATTAGTCTGGATACTGACACAAACGCTAGACCTGTGTCGATACCATGGCTCTACTCAACCTAGTAGTCCATTTAGTGGCTGTCCAACTCTTGTTTCACACAGTGTTTTTATTACTGGTAAACAAGTGAAGACTTCTACACTCCATTTAATCTGAATGAACAGATGAAAACAAAAGCACTGTTTCCATACTGTACTTAAGAGCTAGTAAACAACAGTGAATTAGGTTAACACGTTTGTAGTGATAATAATACAATGTGAATAATACTGATGGCCAACTTTGAGAGTTTTCAATTGAATTTAGTCCTTTTGAGGTATATGCACTGTATCATCTATCACTGTACAAGTCTTTACTGCTGGTTCTGCTGGTAAATTCAAATCAGAAATATTACACAAAGCCTAAACAACAAGACATGTAACAAAATTGAATATTTGATTGAGAGCATATGGAATTCCACACAGTAAGGCATTGCTTTAATGAAAACGTCCGAACGAAACACTTGACAGTTTTAATTAATGCTTGATTGACTAGTGGTCATTAGTTTTATGATTGTTTCATCATCACACAGACACAAAACTGCAACTGGACCTACACGCTCCTCGATTCCATCTGATAAGTAGAGTAGGAAGCAGCTGGCCAATCACAACAGAGCAATGTCAATGAAATATATAAATGGAAATGAGTAATGAGAATAATTCTAGCAACCACGAGGAGCCATTTTCACCTGTGGATTTATGTATATCTGCAGACGAAGCTGCAAAAAGTGTTATACCATCAGTCTATGCTACAAGCACAGTTACAGAAAAAATATTCCCTTTATACATATTAGATCCACATACTTTGCAGACATCTGTGGAAATAATATTAATTTGGGATATTTACCTTATCTAAAATAAAAAAATTAGTAGTCATGAACCCATGATAGGGAGAAGAAAACCAAAACAATAATGCCAACGGGCCAGCTTTTCTTGTTTTAATGCTGCTAATATAGCTTATTTACACTCATCTACTGTATGCAACAGAAAGTCTCTGTTTTCACTAATAAGCTGATATGTTCTGGCCATTTACAAAAAAAAGGAAAAAGGGAGTTCATTAATTGTGCTTTTTAACCCACAATTCCACTTCATCGCTGAAATGGGACAATTTTAAGAGGCACCATGAAGTGCTTACATCAGTCAATCAGAATCTCTAAAGCTATAACAAGGACTGAAAATACAAATAGTAAATATAGTATATTTATATATTTATAAAGTTGATACAATTCCCTTCTAGTCCCATGTCCAGTTTAAAAAATATTTTCTTCATGTTGTCAAATGTTTGACATGAAGGATCCCTCTCTGTGTCAATGCGCAAAGCCCTTATGATGATCTAAGAGAGAACTGTCTATGTCAGGGTTGATTCTAATTAACCAAGATCTGGATGACACAGGAAGCTTGTGCTAAAAAGCTGGAAGAGTATTAAATGTTTAATGATTTATTTTTTTTAACAAGACTGGAAATTTCAGCTGAAGAGTCTTGCTTCTTGTTGATGTTCACGGTGTCTTCTAGTGGAATCCTTTCATGCTGTGGTTAAACAGTTACCTCATTCTTACTGGCAGTGTGGTATGTGTGGTGGTGGCCGGGAATGTACTGTAGGTGGTCCACTGTGTGTGTTCGTCGGGAGGCGAACGCCTGCCTCTTAGATGTGGTCGCTTGGTGGTTTACCGTCAACGTGTTGTAGTCGTTTGAGGCACTGGGTTGAGAGTGCATCTTGGTCATCTTGTGGCGGTCCATAACAGGTGTGGTGGGCATCAGCATGTCGGCGTGAGACATCGCCCTTGCCATAGCCTTCTCCCGGAACTTGTCACGCCTCATTGCTGGGGACAGCAAGGGATCCTGGGAGTGGAGGCGGTCAGCCGACAGCAGCTGCTCATCGGACAGGTGGCGGCTGCTGCCGTATGCAGTGGCAGCCATGACACCATATGAGGATAAGCCGTAATCTCCACGACGTGGTGTCCTAGGAGGAGACAATACGTGGTCTTGGGACATGGCCCTCTGGACTCGACGTGGACGCTGCCGCTGCTGGTGGTGCTGCTGGTGCTGCTGGTGCTGCTGGGCATCTGAATTTAGCTTCACCATGTGGGTTGGTCCTCGGCCACCAAAGTCAGGATGATGATGCTTCCTTGTGTAGTAATCGTCTATGTCCTTATCGCCTGAGGAGTAAAAAGACAAAGATGATGATAACAAACAGCAGTATCGAGACTACTGGCATTCCAGCCGTCTACAGTGCTACAGTACGCATTAGACACGTGGATGCTTGCACAATGTTAGTACAGTATTCTTGCATCACCATGCAAGAATGCCGTGGGACTTGCAACTGCATAGTGCAAGGAGCTGTCATTTGCAGAATGATATGATGCCGCTGTTTTAAAATCCCTTTCATGAAGCCACGACCACCAGGCATTTAAGTTCAGGTCAGATTTCCTATCCCAAAAAATAATAAACAGTATTAATTATTTTTTTTAGGAGCAAATAAAAGTATTTAGTAGTATTCATATACTTCCTTTTCCCTGTCCCAACATATTCCAGAAAACATCATAAAGATCTCTAGTCAAACTCACACAGCCGACAACTTTGACCCATCACTGACCCCCACTGTAACGTTTTCCTATTAGATTCAGTTACATCTTGTGGCTGCTGTTAAACAAATTACAATAATTATGAACACAGTTGGACTGTTTTGTCCCTTTTTTTCATGAAAGCAGGACAATACCAAACACTCCACATCTAGTTGTTGCCCTTCGGCGGCAGACAGGACTTATCAAAATGTCCTAGCGGTGCCTGAAATGGTAAGAAATTGTTACAGTACAAATAACCAGGGTGGTCTCTCTCTCCTTCTCGCATCAACAGTAAAGTCATCACAGCTGTATTTAACACGGCATGAATCCGCGCTCTGCAGAACTCTACCTACCAGTTTTTTTTGGCAGCTCTGGCATGGGAGCTTCTGACTTACTGTAGGGGATGAAGTGTTGTTGCCACTGCAGTAGTTAATTATTGCAGAAACGGCGCTCGAATGCCCACTTTAGGAGCACCATACCACGCTTCACCGAGCCATAGAGAAAAGGGACGATGGGAATAGTTTGTCTGGATTCATGTCTCTCAGGGAGAAGAGTCATGCCTGAGTACAGAAGGTCACCTTATTGTTCCTCCATGAGGGGATTCGTGCCCACCGCTCTGTGCATTCCTAATGACGGGACCTAACTCTGGCCTTTGGCGATGGGCTCCAGCATTTCTCCCTGAAGATTTTGTTTAGATGTGACATTATGGCAGAAAATGTCAACCAAACCCAACTAGAGGCTTAAGTACACAGACAGTCCCACAGCTCCACGAATAGGACAAACGCCAGTATCTAGTCACTGTGAGAGACGCGATTATCAGCGTGATTATATACTCTAATGTTAATGTCGTAGGAGAGCTACATGCCTTGCTTACATAATAAAAACATAAAGGTGTGGTCGATAATATATGACTCTGACTGATTTATTATTATCTTATTGAAATATCACAAATATGCTGATGATATTTTTTATAATTGGGGGAAATAAAGCTTTGCTCTCTCTGCCAGTTAAGTAAAGAAAGACTCCAGCCATGATTTAGGAAAGTCACTAGAACATTAAAGATGGTTTCTTAGCTACCTCAAAACAGCCAACTACATGGGTGTGCATGTTGCGCGGTTTACACGATTTAGGAGGGGCGGTACATATTGCTTGATCTCTGCGGTGCAGAAGAAAATGCAGCACTTTACAATTACCATGATTGCGAGGGGCTAAAGGGTCCCAAATGTGAAGCAGAGCTACAGGAGCAGCAAATCGCTAGCAACAGCTAATTAAACCCCTGCTCCCACTCAGCTAGATTACATTCAATATAGCCACTATATTTATGTGGCAGCTATTGATCACAAAGGACTGTAATCATATAAAGCACTAACACTTGTGAAACTGGTGGAACATCAATTATGAAGTGATCTTTAGAGATGTTCAAAGCATGAACTTGAAAATGTCAGGAGGGAAAACAGCGATATCATTATGTTATCATTTTCTTTTACTTTTCTGGGGGATTAAAGGTAGCTTGTTTTAGGGCTTTTAAGATGATTAGACAAGTGGAAATACAACACAGCCAGCCATGATTTGTTTAGGTTTTTACAGCCTGCTTGGAGGAGGAGAGTGGATTATTTCACAGCAGCGTCCTCAGTCTCTGCCTCATTGGCATCACTGATAAAAGTACAGGAGAGTCTCTCTCTCTCTCTCTCACACACACACACACACGATCATTTAATATTGCAAATAAAGCATACTAATTTAATTTAGTCATCATCTCTCCGGATGGTTTAATTTAAATAGAAAGTAATTATATTACTTTTAGGCTTGTTTCCAACAACCTCACTCATGCTTGAACCTACCATTTAATATTTTTTCAAGTGGAAAGTCTTTATGCAGGTCCCCTGCCTCAAGTTTGAAAAGTCTCTTTGTAGTTCAACGTGATTCATCTTGTGATTTTCTGTGTATGTATGAGACTCCGGAAAGATAAGAGCAAAGCTTTCAGTTGATTTGGGAAGAGATGATAAGTATAATTTTGAATGAACTGAAAGGGGAAAGGTTTTTCTATCACACAACTGTGCCATGAAAAAGGGATCAGTGGCACATTTAAATAGTTTCAACAAATCATATATATAAGAAAAGAAGAAGTCGGGTGTGGGCAAGAAGATATCATATATAACAGCACCCATTCAGGTAAGTATTTACTTGGGTACAGTACATTAAGAGAAGTTTGAAAGCAAACAATGAAAAGCAGTGGGAAATTGTGTCTTTTCATTAGATTAGATTACTGATTCAAAAGAACTTTCACACTCATGTGAGAGCAGTCCAGCTGCAACCAAAATGTCCCTCTCCAATGACCTCGTCACTCTCCAATAATTCAGCATTTTCCGCTCATCTGCAAGCAGCTAATCTGACACATAAAAAATAAATAGTCTCAAATAGAAAATCTAAAGCGTTGGTAGTCCACTCAAAATGTTAGCTTTGATAAAATATCTTGTATTTTCTGGAATGTTAAAGATTCTCTTTGAAACACATTTGCAGAATTATCTAGAGCTCTATTTGAAACTGATAAGAAGAAAGATTATTTCACACATCTTATTTTAACTCAGCAGAACATTATGATTAAAGAAAAGTCTAAGAAGTGTGTACACACTATCATTATGAGCTCATTTATGAAAACTCTGTTGTGCTAATGCCTTCTGCACTTTTGTAAGAGCAACAAAAATGTATTAATGTATAAGTTTCACCATTTGACAACATCTGGTGGCTTCGGTGAACCTAACAAAGACATTTATGTTCTTTCCAATCCTATTGCTTTATTTGCACAATGGTCTTCCATTGTTTTTCACTGTTTAGGGCAATAAAAGCAGCCATTTTGGCACCTTACAATGCCTGCCTAGTGTAGTAGTTGTTACAACAAACAATCACTTGGGAAGGTTGACCTATACGAGCATTAAAGCTGAAGGACTTATTGGTAGTTGGTTGCATTTGGTCGGGCAAAAGGGTGAAAAGGGATTCACTGTTTCTTTTCAGTTCTGGTACGGCTTGAGTTCATCCTGGCATAAAGTTATCACACATAAATGCTACGTTATAAGCTCTGACCTACCTTGCAGTACTGTGTGTCGGTGTTTTTTATGGGGCTATGGGTTAACTGCTTTATACTGTAATACTAGACATGGAATGGTCATGAGGTTAAAACCGTAGCATCCACGTCATCACTGCGAAGGAAATGTCAATAAAAATAATGAACTGTAACATTGCCGCGGCATTAATGTACCGTCCCATTGGCATATAGAAACCATTCAGCTGAAAAAAGACTCTTAATACAGTATGTCATTATGAGACAACATTAGCAACATGACATGGGCCGCAGATGGAGCCAAATTACACGTCAATTAGATGTCAGTCGATGGGCCGATAGATGATTCACTGGGAATGAGTTTGGAAGCTAGCATTTTAAAAAGTTTATTTTCCTTGAAAGGCGAAAAAGTGAAAGGGCTATCTGCACAATGAGCCACCAAACATCTGGAGATGCTTATCATGATGAATGTCTCTGTAATGGACATTAAGGTATACAGTATCATCAGGCCTGACATGGTGAACAAGCCAACGTTTTAATGCACGGGGCATGAGGATGACGCCCTTCCATGAGTCTTTAGGTGCATCGGGATGGAGAATGAATGAAGGAGCACCTACTTAATCTGTGGTAATAGGAGTAATTACTTAAGTCAGATTTGAGGGCCAGCTCGTACGGCGGCGGCAGATGGCTGAGGTTCTGGAAGGATCTGGAGAGGGACAGGTCGTAAGGTTCCGTGGCTGAGGTCAGGATGTTGTTCATCCGCTGGGGTCTCTCTACAGGAACAGGGGAGGAAGTGGCGCAGTGCAGTCAGTATATAGTCAGTAATAACATGGGGTTCATTCACTGGGAGCCTTGACTGAGGAGAGGAAAGGGAGGCAGAAGGAAAGGGCAAGGAGTGATGTTTGGGAAATGTGGGGTAAGATAGACCGACGCTGTTGGGGCAATTGTGTCTTCTGAACAGCGCACACCTACGCAACTAAAATGTAACTGGTATAACAATATATAGGTAGGATTATGCTCTGAGCCACACTTAAGGAAGCAAAGGAGTTGACTGGTGAGCGTGCTGACCATTTGGAGCAGAAAACTGTGACACCAGAGATCCACACTTCTGAGGCGGGTGTGAGATTTGTTTTAGGCAACAAAAGCAGCTAACCCTAGCCAAGGGCGGTGAGCATCTAAACCCTAGCAGCAGGCTTTGTCCAATGCATAATATTAGACACATGTACCACTAAAAACACATTTAGAGTTAGGTGAGGCAAAGTTTTGGCTGACGTTATTTGACCATAAAAGAGCAGTCAGTTCACAGACATTACTGTCGCTGACGTTAGCTGGAGCTATGTAGCATCAGGCTTCTTTCTTTGGAGTGAGTGTTTTTTTCTCCTACTTTGAAACATAATTTTTTTTACCTATTTTCTGTAAACTCCCCTAAATTTGCACCAACTAGAGCAGACCCCCATCTGTTCACACTCAGTTATGTCCTTGTGCTGACTTTGACCTCTAAAGTTTACAGTGTATTCAGAGTTGGAACATGCCTTTTTATTTATTTTTTTACCCATGTGCACAGCTGTTTTATATGGTAACATATTTAATCAAGTTTTTAGTGATATTTGTGTTTGTGTAAGATCAAGTATTCCATTTCAGATCTGCCTTCCAGCAAGAGTCAGCTCATTTGTGCAGAAACGCACACAGTTGGCTCCTCTGCAGCCTCATGTTACACATGGGACTGATACAGTTTTTTGCCGTATGCTGTGTAGACCTCCCTATAGGGCACACAATCAACTTTAAAAGTAGATGATTGGACTTATTGGCAAATAATGCCGGAACCTATTTTACCCAATATTATTATATTATATTTTTAGGTTTTTTTTCCTTTATATGTTCATTGCCAGCTGGAAAATGAATTTGTAAGCTGTGCCTAAGGAGATCAAGTGATGTCTTGTGAGAATGCTTTCAACAGCTCAGTTTAGGTCATCACTGATATGTGTGGCACCATTAAAGCTTCCTGCGATGTGTAGAGCTCCTGTGGCTTTAGTATTTGGGGCGCCGAGTCATGGGTCAGGAGGCACATTGAGTGGGAAAGGCTTATAAACAGGCAGGGACTTTTAAAAATAGGACTCGGCGACCACTGCAGCAAGGAGGGAGGGGACACACACACACACAACACCAAGGAACATATGGTGTAAAGGGGAGACATTCAATGAGTTGGAAGAGGTGTGCATAGGTTTGTGGACAAGGTAGAGCCGGTAAGGTGGAGGGAAGCAGGGAAAAGTAATGTGCGAAGAAAAGATTTTGAGATTGGTGCAAAGGTCATGGACTACAATGCAACTGCCGCTTATAACAAAGTATAATTTAAAACACCCAGTGTGCAAGTAAAACATTTTGATCTCTACATGATCTATGCGGGGGGAGGTGAAGGGAAAAAAATACACATAAACACTATGTGTATGTGTATTACTTACCATATCTCATGTGTCTGTGGGCTAACAAATCCAAGTAAGAAAGAAATGATCAATGACAATTAGGGTGAACAGTATGTTTAAACTAAACCTCTCACACTAGAGGTTGTCCTTCTTCAAAAGCAGTATTACATGAATGTTAGTAATGGTCAAAGCAAAGTCCGGCAACCACTGAAATATGCATTACACCTCGTCTGAAGCTAAATAGCTGGTGCTGTTTGAAGAGTTTCACTTGATGCTGAATGTGCTTTTGAAACCCATTTTCTCAGTGAAAAGGTTGTCCTATTTAAGAGGCATGCATGCACAGACAGAGCGTGGACTATCTCGCCCCGTTAACAGTGAAAAAAGATTTTATTGTGATTCAGAGATGATATCGTAGCTTCGCCCTGAAAACAATGACAAGAATCATTGGCCTCTGCAGGACTGATACCATCACAGGGGAGATTTTTCAGAACGAAGGCCAGATTCCCTCTTTAATTACACAGTGTTTTATTTCATTGCCATTTAGACGCGGGATCATTCAATAATTCCACACTGAAAGCTGCTCTTCTTTCACTGAAAATCACATTTAGAGAAATAGATGGGATGCAATGACTGTAATTGGGTTTTCAATAACTTCAGCAAACTGCACAGATGATCCTTTGATTATAATACACTTTTGCTTTTCATTTTCTCAGAGGGTGTCTTTATCAGTTTCTCAGATGTTAATTTCCTTGAGATAAATATACTTTTCTGCTTGGAATTGTAAACAGACTAACTTTCATTTAGAGAGATAATCCTCATTACTTTGGAGTCAAGTCAGGTCAATCGCTATCTTGTTAAAACTCCTACATAATCTGCGTTACCATTTACCACGTGGTAAAATTATTTTATGACATGTGCTTCTAGCTTAAGAGGTCATTACAGACGTTTTGCACTAAATCTAATGCCAGACGTCCAGTTAATGACCACAATACCATCTTTTCTTACCCAGTTTAGGCGTGAGTGCCGTCAGATCCAGGTGGCTGTGCTGGTAGTCATGGTGGTGGTTTTCTATTGTAAAAAGAACAAAAAGTTAACATTCAATTTTAACACGGTAGGTTAAGCTGACTGGAGAAATGTGCTTTCACTTCCACTATGGTGACTTTTCAGTTGATGTTTGAACATTTTACCAACCACATCTCGCACATAGTTTTTTAGCAGGTTGGATGCACGATGCAAATTAACAGATTTTAACAGAAGTGTATCACAGAAGGCGTTTCAATCTGCTGCTGTTGGTCTATAAATCTTCTAGTGATTTAAACTAGAAAACACTGGTCATCTTCTGCCATATGAAGCCCCTTGGCCTTGGCCATGTCTGCAAACTGTCCACGATAAAAGCTCTCGTAGTTATGCAGAAGCACCAAGAAGCTGTTGATTTACTTAAATGTTAAGTTGCAAATTCATTCATGCTGAACATAATAGTTTGTAACCAAGTTGCCACAATTCTACAACATAAAGATTTGGTTACTCTGTTGTTATTGAAGTTTTTTATGGTTATGCTTAGAAACTCACAGGAAGCTTGATTTAACATAGTGTAGATGGTCTGTGTAACTAGAATAGAAATAAGGCTGTATAGTATAGTTGCATAGGCAATGAGCTACCAGCATTGTTATTTTGTGCGTGAATATGCTTCCCTCCACTGCAGCTGATGATTGCTGTTTCCCCAGATATGAAAGCTCTGAATCGCTCAGTGTGTCTTAAGTGAGTAGCAAACTGTCACCGCTCAGTTATGCCACTGTGAGCATTTCTTCCATGTGACAGAATCGGTGTAGCAAAGGTTCACCAAAACGATTTATCACAGCCCCTGTGCAGGGGAACACAGAAGCAGCTACACTTCGTGGTGATCCATCTTTGCTGTAAGTGAGTCATCTGATTTTGCACTAATGCAGTTATGTGTTGTTTGTGTGTTTAAAGAACAAAGCAACATAATCCAAGACCTCCATCACTGAGCAGCAAAGGGAGGTAAAATATAATATGAAAATATATTGCTGGAGTGAAAATATTGACTTTATTCAATTATGCCTGGTGGTTTTGAATAGTCGAGCATACAGAGAACGGCTCTGTGATAGTTTAACCTTATTTGCATTTAAATGTGTTAATCTATCATCCTGCAAGTGTACTACAGATGACAAAACCATTTCTCGGGAAGGTTAAAACAGCATACATGAGCTCTTCACAAAGCTTTTAGGTGATGACGGGGGGTTGTGTTCTGCTTTTGTTAAAGATAAGTGCCAGAATTACAATGATGTTGCTTTCCCAGCAGGTGGATGTGACATTTCTGACAAATGTTGTTTGACTTTTGCTGAGATCCGAGTCAGTATTAAGATTAAACCAGCTAATTTAAATATGGGTTTTTTCAGTTAAATTGTTTTAACTGGCTGTGCCTCATAATTATAAAACAGCCTTGTGCTGTGTTCTCCGTGCAGCTGTACTCCACTTCCACATAACTTACATTCGACTAGGAGCCGAAGAAATTATCCTGCTATGAACTTAAAATGAAAGTGGTTTTACTGTAAATAAATAACAACATTTTACCATCTCTAAATACACAAACTGTTTTTTCTCACACCCCAAAAAAAACAACTGCCACATAAATTTCACACATTCAAATGGGCAACCAGGGTTCAAAAGTTTATCACCCTGCAAGGATGTTTTTTTTCCTTATGCATTATGTGTTTGATACAGTTATCCTTCTCATGTGAAAATCTGAATGTGATTGCTAGCATTTTGCAGCAGCATAAACTGAGCACACACTCTTGAATGAATATACAATTTGTTTTTCGAGAAGGGTGAATTTCAAGGGAAAATTCCGGCTGCAGCGCCCGATGATGTAGCCTGGCATGACCAGCCCCGGGGCCAGTGAGCAATCACTCAAAGCAAAGCAGTTGGGAGAGGGCATTCACACCAAATATAGCTATTTGAGAGGCTGAAGTGTTTACTGCCTTAGTTCTGTGTGGTCAGTGGAGAACAATGTCATCTGAGCTCAAGTGTAACCAAAAGCAAGATGCCTGAAAATGTGACTTCCTCAAGTAAACTGCAGCACTGCAGGAATTGAACAGCATGTGGATGATATGTAAATGGGTGGTATCCTGAAGAATGAACCCAAGACATTCTGATGCACATATTCAGAACCAAGTTCAGGAACATTACACAAACAGAGAGACAACACTCATTTGTTAAGACGTTCTCTTTTACAGACGTCTTAAACCAAGCAGTAAGGAGGATTAGTTTGACTATTTAGTTCAAATAAGGACACATGCAGTCTAGTGCAACAGACTACAACTAGTTTCTTTATGAACCCGGGTTGGTGAACAGGCAGTAATGGGAATCTTCTCAACTTCCCATGGGAATATTGCCATAACTTCTGCCACAAGGTCCACAGACCTGGCACTTGCCACCACAATTCCCATTCATTTGCTAAACTAACTGCTTGTTCTCTCAAAGGTTCACGGGAGTGCTGGAGTCAATCCTGGCTGGCACTGGATGAATGCCTGCACAGGTTGCCCTATCTAGGGCCAATTTACCTAACATGCGTGTAGTTACATGGTGGGAAAAAGCTGGAGTACGCAGAGAGAATTCAAACCTGTATCAGAAAAACAGCTCTCACAATACATCAATGATTAAATCAATGCAAGTTCTAATGGTATAGAGAACTATTCAAGCTACTGATGAAACCATTAAGACCAATCAATTGTGCAAAAAAATTTTTGCTAACATCAGTGAGTAATTGTTATAAATGCATCTTTGTAATACGGAACAAAATACTATTGCTGTTATTCAGTCCTAAAATGCATGTTTTACAGTGGCTGAATTTAGGTGTTACTTCTGGAGTCACACGATTATTGACTGAGGAAGTGCAGCAAGTGTCAGGGGATTTGCTCCTTTTTTCCTCGGAGTTTTATCATTCAAACGGAGGCACAGACATCCTGAATCCGTCTGACACAGAGCTCAGCAGTGTGTTAAATATACGGAGGAGAAAATACCTGCTAAGTGTTAATACATAATGCAGCAGTTCTCACTGACAGTAAAGTGTGTCACATGGATTGGCTGGAGTAATGAAGGCTGCTCTCTCACAAATGAATCGAATGCTTCCCGGTTCCAGCGGACGGACAAAGGGGATCCTACTGT
The DNA here is from genome assembly GCA_032270685.1 of Microctenopoma stevenorrisi. Classification (NCBI taxonomy): domain Eukaryota; kingdom Metazoa; phylum Chordata; class Actinopteri; order Anabantiformes; family Anabantidae; genus Microctenopoma; species Microctenopoma stevenorrisi. The sequence continues at coordinate 4,615,391 of JAUMTR010000026.1, forward strand.
GACCCAGATCCATTTTAAACGCTTCGCTCTGGGGAAGCTGATGGACAGACGCTGGCTTCGCTGAGAGCCCATGCTATGTCATTATGCTGGCAGAGTGTTGAAGGACCATGTGGACCTGGTGAGACAGATCACCTCATTTTGCCCTAGTGCATATGCATTGTATCGTCTGTGTGTGATGGAGAAGCAGAGTGACACAGAGGAGAAGCTAGAAAGCAAAAGGCTGGTGGTGACTGTCATTTTAACTTTAGATTAGTACACCGTGTGTGCAAAACTAAACTGAGAAATTCTGAATTCAGCATAGTTTATAATATGTTGCCATTCATTATCATGTTACAAAGGTGGAGAGAAATGTAAAAAAACACCAGAGGGGTAAGATGGCGGGTAGAAGTAGGACTCATATAAAAGCTGGAAATGGATGCATAGAGATAAACCACTGCCAGTAAATCGTTGCAGAAGTAGAGAACAGAATAAGAGGACATGTATATATACATATATATGTATATTTTTGTATCCCTTCAGTGAAAGAGAAGCCCAGTTTCTTTACACACAGCATGTATGCTAACAATTAATTTGCTAGGTCTCTTTTTGTTATACTCATTTCTCTCGTTGTCTTCCACTCTGTAAATGGAAATCCACTCACCAGTCAACCAGTCAACATGGCAACAATTTTATTTGGCTGTGTTGTCTATATACATTAAGTGGTAAAGTGTAAATGAAACAGCCCAGAGCCACTTAATGGCATCTTAGAATAGTGAGTCAAAAAAAAAAACAAAACAAGCTAACACTTTCTGAGAAGCATTTTCCCCTTTTCTTTTCTGCGCATGAATAACCTGCATTTCTGTTCATGAGTGAACCATGTGCCCCTGACAGCTTCAGCTCCTGCAAAGACTGTAATGTCTGTACTAGTGACACCACACACACTCACTCTGTCGTGAGTCTTAACCATGGAGAAGCATTATGTCAGCACATTTTCAGATGAAATCGGAAATCGTCAATCAGCCTTACCCATGACGTGTCATGAGCTTGACCGACGGTGTCAGGCAGAGCACAGCTTCTTGGAATTTGTGAATTATTAACAAGGATAACCACAGATTTATCTGATGTCTTCTTCGATATGTCAGAAGTAACATCACACAAAGCTGCCGTTATCCTTGCTGCGGAAAAAAAGGACTCCGTGAATCAAGAGGCAAAGTCAGCTGAGGTTGGAACGATGAACCTGCTAAAACCAAACTAGAAACAAAGTGACAAACCAGTTGGCTCGTATCTCGAAGAGTCGCGGCACTTCCACCCGCTCGTGTTGACTGGTCTGTACAGAGCACTGACTCCAGCCCCATCCAACACCTCAGTGGCTCAATGGCTTCAAAATGTAATTATAACATCAACATATGGTGTTGGTATCATTCATGACGAGTGATCTTGTCACTCACCACTCATTGAGACAAAGAATAGAACGTTTTGAGACAGATTGTAGAGAAGACAAAAACACTTCCCCACTGCAGTGACTTCATTGAAATGCAACGTCACTCTGATGCTGCGTTCAAATCATATACTTTACATGGTAATTACAAGCAGCCAGGGGTGAAAAATCTGTCATGTCAGTTTCCAACTCGTACACTACAAAATACAAATGATTGGTAATATTTAGGAGCTGTTTCACTTAGTAATAAATAAGTACAAATGTGCTGCATAACAAAAGCAGCTGCATTTAGGCTGTAGCACTAAGGATGAACTATCCTGACAGTCACAATATGGGGTGGTTTTTCCTGTTCAGTCCAACTCTTATCAGCACACATCATTGTCGAACTTCACTAATGCTCTCAAATCCGAATGACAGCTGAAGGATCCTTTGTACACATACAGAGTACACGTACGCTCCGCTGCATAAAAACAATCCATTTGACTGAAAATGCGGCATGTGATACTAAAAAAAGGAAACATTAGTAGCTCACTACTTCTCAAATTGAAGAAAACTTTTTTTTCTGTTCAGGTAACTTCATTTTCTGAGAACATGGACGAAATCTTGCTGACACGCTGTCAGTTCAAAGCTGAAACATTTAATAAGGCTCATGGCTCCAATAGATGACAATGTGTCGCAGACATAATGAAGTGAAGACACACCGAGTATTTTAAGACACTCTTATCGTATTTGGTGTAAAGAAAAAGCAGCAGAGTATTAAAAAAATGAATTATCCAGTAAGTTATTTTCCATAATTACGCTCCATGTTTTCCTGTAATTACATTTGTAGCTTGGCACAAAGCAACTGTTGATAAGCACGCTGATGAAACGATTAAACGAAGGAGAGAAGGCAGGCTTTGTGGAGACACCACAAACTGGAAAATTACAACTGAGATCTTTTAATGACTTTGCAATTATGGGCCGAGCTCGGCAGCTTGTTGGCATTTAACACAGAGCGTATAGAATGCTTAATCTAAATGTTTACATCTTTCACTTCAATTAGGGAAATGTTTTCAGTTGAGACACAGCTAATTTGAGTTGAGATGAGCTCCCACTTTGATCAGACACGACTTCACAGCCATGCATCATATAATATTCATGAACCAGAGGAGATTCACTGTAAAAAAGATGGAGAAAAAGAAGGAAACCTCCTCTTTTAACTTATGATCTGAACTCCAACACTTGGAGAAAATAGGTGGTTTTCTACTGTCTTCTTATTGGCGTGTTCTAAGACATTTCTACATTTCTGACCCATCATTGTGGTTCAGACAGGTTCAGGTGAACCGAGATGAACAGCCTGGCATTACACATGACGACATCCCACCAGGGGCTCCTGAGGCCAAGGATCTTTGTTTCTCCTGTATTGATTAGGGCTTGTGTGTCACAGCTCCTGGTCGCGTCATGCACTCCAGACACAGCTTTTCCAGTCAAGAGCAGCCACGGTCTATTGTTTTCCTCTCTCAGGCTGACCTTGGGACTTAACAGAAATAAGAAATTCTTTCAGACAAACTTGAGGTCTCTAGAGCCTGCAGACCAACAGAGCAGCGATGAATGACCTTGGAGGGACGAGAGGAAAAATCTGTTACCCACCGTGGAAAAGCTTCATCTTATCCAGAGCTGTAGCTACCATTAGGCACACTGAGGTTGTGTCTCCTTGTGTTTTCTGACTGAATAATTGAAAGTTGTTGCTGCTCCTTTATTAGTTGAACTATATTTTCTTCAAATAACAAGACAAAAAAAGACGTATGTCACAAGTAGATGAGAAAATACTGCAAACACAGAGTTTTAGTTTTAGTAATGGTGAGTTAACGCAACATTAGAAGCTGCTGACTGGGGCTGTGAGTAATATGTTTTATGCAGATGCTTTCTTTTTTTTCTAAAACACACTGACCTAACCCCAGTGTTCCTGGAGGAAAAAAAAAACAAAGCCATTTCATGTGAGAAGAAGCCTGTGATAAAGTGGGTGTTATTTTTCAGCCATTTCCATCGGTGGAGCATTTCTTGGCTCGGTGCTGCACGCCTTTAAGTGGCTTTGTCTCATTCACACTTCCGTCACTTTCGCAGAATTAAAGCAACAAGCGCTCTTTTCTTCTCTGCCTCATGAGTAATGTGTGATGATTAGAAGAGATAATTACATCTATTTACATATAAATGTGATTGATACTTGTCCTACAGAGTTAAGCTTCCTTGAGCTGCTGCAGGAGCCGTTTGCCTGTGATCTTGTTATAATCTATGCATAATATTTGGATCCTCCATCTGAAGTTACCTAATTAAATGATCATTCGCGACGAGTAAACAAATGGGGATGATGATAATTAACGATGGCTGAACACTGTGAGGTGGTACGCGTTGAGAGATGCCACTGTTGCATTTGTCTAATGGTGTTTATTAGGAAACTTATGATTAATACAGCTTCATGAAGAGCTGTAGTAAGATGTGTTGCACTCGGCAGCTCAGAGAAAGTGACTGCAGCCCAGCACATTCTCTGAGGGGCCGTGGGCTTAAATTGATTAGATGCTATCATTCACAATATTGAATCTCAAATGAACACTCGAGTGATAATGCCACCACTCGTTAAAATTTGAACGCGGTGGGACTTTTGAAAATGTCAAGTTGAACCCAAATGGTTTCAAAACAGGAGGAGCTCCTTAAATAGATGTCAGATAATCTCGTTTCCATAACAACTGGCGACACTATCTTGATTGTGTATTCATATATTTACAGATATAATCAAGTTCTTTCTCCCCGCTGTGCATTTTAATGTTTAGACTTTATTGGCCAGACCTGAAGCCCCTGGGTGAAAGTGTTAAGAACATTTGCTCACCCTGTGTGGCCTCATGCCAGATATGACCTGTAGTTAGGTTTTGCCTCAACAACAAGTACACAGTCAGAGTGCCTATTAAAAGTTTGGCTGTTAGCCCAAAAGGCCTCTGGGTTATTTTGATCTGGTAAGGTGCCTGCAGCTTGCCAGTGGGCTACAGGTGCAAAGTGTTTACCAAAGAGGTTTGTGATGGGAGATGGTCCCTGGGTTATTTCCTCAGACATAAATGTACTTCAATAGTAGTCATGGAGACATGCACATAATGGCTGTACAGGGCGTCTTGACTCCTGTTTGACTCCTGCTTGATGTAGGCAACAAAAGCATTGGTTGAGGTTAGGAAAAGGGCAAAAAACGTTGTTTCTCCAGCTTTAAATCACTCCAGATTCTTTCTGTAAATATACAAAACTATTATTCTTCTCTAGCCTTAAATACTAAAGTGTTTATTTATACGTCAGAGACACAAGTTTTTACTCTTGATTTATTGTGTTTATAGAAAACATAACCTGAATTATGTTTTCTTTAGGCCCTGTGATAGACAGTGACAGCTGGCACAGGCTCCAGCACTTCCTCAACTCTTGAGAGGACAAGTGGTTAAAACACTGGACTGTGATGTATTAAGCATCAGCATGGTTTCTGGAAAACAAGGACAAACGTAATGTAATGATTACATTTTGAATATGTATTCCAAACCTAAGTGTGTGTGCACTGAAGGGCTGAGTAAGACACATGCGGTGGGTTTTACTATTATGAACCATATTAACAGAAGAAATTGAACCAGTCAGAAGCTTTCGGATTTACCATTAAAATTCCAAAAACAGTCACCGGCTGTATGACAATTCATTGGACCCCCATGTGGTTAGGAATATTGCTTCTATCAGACTTATATAATAATATACCTACTTGGTTGACACAGTTTACAATTGATGATTGAAATTATGAATTCAAATTGACATATCTGCACTAGAGCGGTTTTTCTTCCTACACGGTGTGGTTAGACAGCCGGGTCTTACAAAAGGAAAAGAGATGCCTCTGGTGTTAAGAAATACATACACACTGCTGTATCAAAGCACTCTTTGCAAACCTACACTCTGCTGGCACGATCAACACAATGGCACCACTGCGACACCAGCACCATCGCACCATCTAGAACAACTGCAGCTCTACTCCGTTTAAAAATGCTAATTTAAGGCAACAGTTTGCCAACAAAATATAATATTGTAAAAAGCAGAAATAAAAGTCTGTCCATACACAAGACTGTAAAGTGTTACGCAACAGCCATAGCACTTTACGTGTGATGGAATAAACCTACATTCCCTTATATTTGTCGACATACAGGCATAAAATGCTGTGCTTTGTGTGCAGTGCACTTTAAATACACACTACAAAGCATTCAAGTCTGTGCTGCACTTACTGTATGTACTGTCAAATCCTGCCACGATTCTTTAAATTCTCAATTATTATAATTTCCCCCTCCTTTAACTATTCTAGTTTATTTTATAAAGCAATATATACTTTGATTAAGTGCACTGCTATTACACTATAAGGTTCCCACATCAACCTGTGCTTTATTTTTGATGCAAATTGTGCTTTACAGCACGTCTGAATTTCTTTTCTCACTAACCTAGTGTTAGTACACCAGCAGTGTGTACCCTAGAATTTTTTTAAACACGTCTAAAACACTGCTGTTCTTTTAGAAAGCTAAGTTAATTGACTTGATGGGAGTCATTTTGTACCTGATTCACAGTGTGTTGTTGGTTACATATCCAGCACTCAGAGCACCTCAGGACTGACAACTAATTACACGGCAGTGTCTATCATTTGGATATTTTTATTTTTTAAATCTTTCAGTTACCTTTCTTTCAGACATCCTTGGACCTTGTGGTTGGAATATTATTTTAATTACCCATTAAAATATTTCGAGATAATACTTTTTTGGGGAACATTCCTGATTCTTTTAGAAATCAAGAAAAAAACTTTTCTTCCATCTGAAAGTCTGAATGAGAAAGGTTGAGATCAGAGGAGAAGAAAAGGAAACAAGGGGCGTTAAGGAGCAGATGAGAGGTTGTAGATGAAAGAGAATGAATGTATATGAATCAGTGAAGTGATTGTTGGGCTTTGTGTCAAAGCTTTTGAAGAGCTGTCTGGTCTGTACAAAAGGAGAGGTCAGTGAACAGATAAGGGCAGGATGGGTGGTCTGTTAGGTGCACAGGTGAAGAAATCTCACACTACCAAACAAAAAGAATAAGAAATACAGGTGAGAACGGCAGATGGGTGCAACCCTCCGAGGGATTCGAGACATTTCCTGACACAGGCAACATCAAAGAAGTGGAGATGCGGAACAGCGAGAAAGACGAAGCCATGAATGTGTTCTGAAATATTAGGTATTAGCTTGTGCACTGCAATGACTGGATATTACTTCATCTAAAGCCACGTCGTATTTCCATGTGAGAGGAATCATTGCAGGCTGAATCTTTTGGATTAATACTACTCCCACCATCAATTCAAAATGTTTTTGTTCATGTATGTTTTTTTCTTTTTTCACCTTTCACCTCAAATTAGGATTTGAACATTTGCTACAAGGTAATTAAACTCAGCAGAAGTAGGAGAGTCGAATGAGAACATCACATCAATCATTTCTGCACCACATAGTCAAATATGACATTTATAAATAGCATAAAGCTAGTTTGTTGACACACAATCAGTTGCTGTACTGTACATGTAGAAGACTGAGCTGGTCAATCATCAGCAGCAGCATTGAGTTTCTTTTCATTGCTACGCCGATGATATGCAGCTCTACATGAGACTGGACCTGACCTCCCTCACTCCTTCATCAACATTTCCATCTTGCCTGGAGGAGATAGAGGCCAGGATGTCATCACATTTCTTAAAATTAAACAGCACCAAAACCGAAGCTCGTCGGTAACCCCACCAGCTTCGTTCCTCAGTAAACTGCATCTCTTTCTCTGGCCACACCCTTACCCTGTCACTCCTTGTTACCAATCTGGGTATCAAAATGGATTCTCATCTATCTTTTGACACACATCATCTCTGCTGAAAGACTGGTCCTTGTCTCATCCAGGCTGGACTACTGCAACGCACTCCTCATCGGGTTCCCCAGCAAGAGCCTCTAGAAGCTCCAACAAATTCAAAACAGTGCGGCAAGGATTCTGATGAGGGTGCGAAAATAAGAACACATCACTCCAATCCTCCCGATCCACATATGTATCGAATATAGACTTTGCTTGCTCACCCACCAGTGTATACATGGAAATGCCCCACGCTACTTAGAAGAACTTTAGACACCACACACTTCTACAAGACAAATACATCACTGCTTTTAATCTGTCTGCCTGCTGTCTTATTCTATGTAGATTGTATTGTATTTTTAAGTGCTTTAAAATAAAATAAATTATTATTATTATTAATCAACGAATAAAAGCAAATAAACATACCCATAGTCATTAGTTTTTCAGCTTGTAAACTATGACTACCAACTTCAAGAGTCTCTTTATATGAAAAAAACAATGTTATGTTCTTTCTAATACATTAGGACTAGGAAAACATATGAGTGAAATGTTGTTTTCTATGAGAAAGATTCACACCTACTTCTTTAAGGACATAATATGATTACTAAGTAATGTTATCTTCACTTCTTCTGAAATCAGATAACCACTATTTGGTAGAATTGAAATATAAGTGTTGATGACATAAACAGATTAAGAACAAAACTTGATAGCTCATCCTCCTCTTGCAGGGAGCCAGGCACACTGCAGCTAAAGACACACAAGTACGAAAAAATAGATATTTGTGATTTGTATTTCTCACTGTACAGGATAGTAAACGATCTACACAAAGAGACCTCAAGACATTTTCATTTACGGTTGGAGATGAAGCAGAAAAATCTAACAGCTCGTGCAACAACTGATTCGTTTGTGGAACATGTGATAATTGAGATAGTAAATCAAATACAAATCCTGTTACCTCATGTCAAAGGGTCTCCATCAGTCACAAAGGAGACCACATTAACTGGGGCAGAAATTGTCAGAGTTCTCTTCAGCCTATGCCTGTAGCTAATACACTGCACTGAACACACAGGCAGCACTTTTATTAAAAAGAAAAAACAGAAAATTGCACTTTGAGGACCTTCCCAAATGAAAACTAAACAAAATCTTAAACCAGCCAGAAAAGACCTAACCAACATGGTGCAGGGGAGTTGAAAAACACACCTCTGTGACTGCGGATATAAAAAACCACCACACACACTTCTCACAAGACAGAGCGATGCACTAACAAGCCCTCGTTTTTCCACCTCTTGCTCTTTCTGTTCATTTTGGGTGCCAGACACATCTGTCTGCAGGTTCTCAGGGGTTATGGCTGCTTGAAGATGAAATCCAAGTGGGCATTGCATGACTGGAATCCATGTAGTGTTTCAGGCTCCTGTTTGCGTCGGCCATTACTCCTGATGAGGAAACGTGATGTCAGAACACCAGCTTTTGACGAGATGAAGATGAGAACAGCTATAGTCTAGTTATCAGCTTAATTGGTTGATGCTAATAAACCTTGGCACGCCTGCATTTTCTGTTGTCACATATTTGTCTACTTTTAATGCGGGGGGGCTTATTTTTCAAGTTTACATCATTATGGAAAAATGTTGTTTGCGCTGCCTCGCCACCGATGGCTGCTCTGTGCAGACATCTACGCACATAGTAGGTTGAAATTTGTGGAACTTTGACAGCGCAGCACTGGCTGTCAACCATTGCTGACCACTGCTTTAACAGGTGAAAAACTAATTAGCTGCACATCAAATCACATAGAGACAGACAGTGGATAATAATTGCAAGATATTAGCATGCCGATGGTTTACTGCTAGCAGTAAGATCCTCTATTTGTCATGTACATAGTTATACAATGTACAACGCGTAGCAAACTGCTTATTTTTTTCTTCTTTTTTATAATGGACACAGGGGTAAACACTGCACTGTCCAACAGCACAAGACTCCTGTTTTGTGCTAGAATGTGAACATGCTTCTAAAGAAACCTTAACTGCTGCAGCAGATTATTTTACACAGTGTGCTTTGTTGTGGAAGCACAAAGCTAGGACGATGTATTTTTTTCCAAAGCCATTTAAGCTCAAGTAAAAACCTTTGCAATGATCTACAGGCCTGACATTAGATTGATCTGATTTATTTTCTTTGCTTATATATGTTGGATTTTGTCTCAGTGAATCTATAATTTATTCCTCAATAAGCTATTTCCATCAGCTGGCGGTAGTGCAAATGTTTGCCTTGATAAAAGTCACTGATACATTTTTAAAGGCAAATCATCAACCTTGAACCTCTTCAAACAAAGGAGGATATAGGAGATTTAAATGTAATTACACATTTCTCAGAAATGCTGATCAGGACGCTGAAGCAATGAGCCTCCATTATGAAGTAACACTCACCTTCTTTCCTGCTGACACAGGTTAAACGCTCACTCTATTATCATCTGGGGAGATTAAAAGAATCAAGCACAAATATTTCCGATTTATAATTTATCTACAGCACTGAAGGAACAAAGACTGGAGTTTAATAGAACACAGTCTCAGGAAGGAGCAGCAGTTAATATGTCAGGTCAGAGGGAGAGGCACAAATACATAGCCCAGCAGGAAAGAAGATTTCACATGATATGCTGCTAATTAAATTTCTCCAAAAGGCAAGCAAAAGCCATTAAAATTACTTCAGTGATTTTTGAGGAGAACATTACTGAAATTGCATTCATCTAAAGCACATCAAAAGATAAAAATTGTGATAAGTGAAAGAAGAATTAACTGTGTGCCAGCGCTTGGTCACATCCATAAAATTGGATGTATCTCAGTGCATGGTCTAAAAGCTATTGTTTCGTAACTTTAATGATGTACGGTGCGTAATAAAAGTAACACGTTTCTGATGCATTACCAGATACATGATGCTTTAACCTACATACTTTGCTTCACCTAACCTTGTCTTTCTTTCAGGAATGTATCTGGGGCACTAGTGTGGTTTAGGGGTTAGTTTGACATTCAATGGAAAACACGTAGCCGTTAGCATTTTTACCTTAGCTGCTAGTCTGTTCATGTTTTCTCACCTTATCAAGTAAATGTATTAAACTGGCTGCAACTAAGTACAAGTTAGGTTTCCAACAGGTGGTTTGCAAACCCAACCAGCAACAGCGGGTTACGCACAGCCTCCTCTGCCGCCATAAAAAACTATCCAGTTTATGAAACAGAGCTGTATTGATATGTCAGCTATGATTCAGGGTGGGTCTCTGGTCCTTTTGTGGGAAAGTAAATCCTGTGCGACAGTAACTGAGATTCATACAACAGAAGAAGGATTCACTTGGAGCAGTTTGCTCACTGTGTGTTGGCTCGTCACACGCACAGCACCTCACCTTTAGATAATGCCAGGTGTGTTCTCACCTATTAGAAATACTCACCTATGGTCTAGGCGAGTAGGCAAGACATGGCATAAACTGTACGCGGTGTACTGGTGAACACATGCAGCACGTCTGGGTAATATGGATGTTCAAGGTTACATTGCTTGTCTTCAAACAGCAAAAGGGTGTAAGTAGGCTTTTCTAGATCTGCAGACTCTCTTAGGGATATTTTACAGCACATATGAGGTGAAGACCTATTAGTTACTTGAGCACAAGAGTATAATGCACCAGAAAATGGATGCATTCATATTTGGGGCTGGTTTCACTGAAACAAGATGATGGTATAACAATAGTCTTGGGTTGCTTCCTCTGGTCGGAGACTAGAGGATCCTTCAGAAGGGAAAAGGCTGAACTTGAGAAGGAGTTGAGGGCAAATGAACCCGTGTGGGAAGTCTTAAAATACCCCTTTAACTAGGGCAGTACATGAGGCCTGGGGTGTAGCACACTGTATGGCAAACCTGTCTGCACAGGCGCAAGATGAGTTACATAAAACACAACACCACAGGATCCTCCTAACTGGAGGTTCTGATAATCAAAAAGGAGTGCTGAGGGCTTGCAATCAGGAGCGAAAGTTATCCCCTCACCTGCTGCACCACGTCTCAGATGAGTGAGCAAGTACAGAACAGAGCCAGAAAGGGATTACCTCTAGAGCTTTAACTTTGGATTTTACTAGCGCCAGCGATGCAACTTCTACTGTAAAGCCAAACAAAACAACCAAAGTGAGCTGTGGTGGTTAAAGATTCATGGGCTCCATATTCACAACCATCCGTTTCACTGATGAGGTCTGTAGCGAGGGATTAGGGGAGCCTTGCATGTTGTTAAAAGCAAATTGGTCTCTTTCAATTCTTGCAGCATTACCCAGTCTGTGCTGCACATATAATGAATTCCAGTAATGAACTGGCCTTACACAGGAAAGCACAATATAACCCGTAAAGTGTTGTACTATGCAGACCACATTTGTCACCATTTCAGTCAATATTTCGTGACTGCCACAAGATGAATGTGGCCCTGGGGAACAATGAAAGAAGCCCGGTCTAATCTAATGTGAGTCATGATAGTCTCTGTGGCTTCTGTAAGCCCAGGTAATGGTCTACATTAAAAAATGCAGCGCTATCACCTCACCTTGAAAATTTACTGTATACATCACATTGTAAAAAACATTAGTAGTAGTTTGAGAAGAGATTAATGAGAGTACAATGGCTAAGGCTATAATTCCATGAAAAGAGGCCTTTATGTCAAAACCGACAAATGCTCAAATGGAACAGATAAGTTTCATTGCAGAGTAGAAGAAGCAGGACTGACCCAAATATTAAATGCAAAATGATCTCCTTTTCTATTTGTGCTGGTTGTCTCTGGTGACTGAGCTTAACATGGAATCAATTCAACTAATTGGAGACCTGAAATGGAATTGTTCTGGCCCAGTAACTGTATTGTTGCCATAATCGCAGTCTTATTCAACCAACGGAAAACAAAGGGTAGAGTTATATCTATTACCTCAGCTTTGAATAATTATGGCCTTGAGCTTCTATTTCAAATCCCCTGTTCATTTAGGGGCATTTGGTTACATTGTAACTTCAGTTCTCTAAGTGAAGAGACCCAATCTTTAAGATGACTCAAATCACTCCAATAAAACCATTAACGGTAAACATGTGCTGCACAACAACAATTTCCCCAAGGGGGTCAATAAAATTTGTTGTAATCGTTATTCTAACCCTAAAGTATTTCAAGTTTATTAGGATTTTTTTTAGATATACTCTACAGCTGATTGAAACACAGGTGCAGTGTTGGAGAATGGAGACTTAACGGCTACATCGATGGTAGCATCGCTTTCACATACTGTTCGCTATGCTCATTTTTTACTTATAACTTTGACGTTTGACTTAAAGTTTTCATAAAAGGCAGACAAACTGAACCCATAAATAGCCAATACTGCAAGTTGCTAATATGTATTTTTAATTTTCAAAATGTAAACAAATTAAGCCTCAAGGGTTTAGCCCTATGAAACCCTGTGACTTTGAAAACAATGTCTATAATTTGCTGAAGATACACTACTTCCAGATAAATCACGTGTGCCATGTAAAACTTAGTTAATGCATTTGTGGTGCGGGGTTGGCTTGTTAGGGGGTGCAGACAGTTAAAGCTGAAACTCCAATTAGCAGCACTGAAGCCAAGTATGGGCCATGTTAGACGTCCAGATTCAGAACAGCTCCTGGTCATTTATCATGAGTTTGGCAAACAACATTTCTGGTTGATTCTGAAGAAATGTGTATAAGATTCGATATCCTTTAATGCCTCTCTAGCCCAGAGGTAATGAGACTGTTTTTCCACAAACGAAACCCTTTCAGCCAGCTCAGAGAACAACAGCTGACCCAGCAAGTCCCACTGTATGCTTTGATTTTCTTCTCGCTGACCAGGTACATCCAGAAACAAACAACCTAAAACTATCTGAGCATACAACATTCATTTCCTCCTGCAATGCTAAGGGAACAGGCCTCTCCTCGCCAGCTTGTTTTTTTAAATTCTTCAAACATTAAGTTTAGTGACAATCTGAGAGCCACTCATGAGAGGAAGCTTGTCCATAGACAGACGGAGCGCACCGATATGCTGCTGAACGTCTGCAGCTGGGGCTGGACATACATACAAGCAGCGAAATGCAGCTTATGGCAACATCTCATAATGTGGGAACACCATAGCTAACCTCTCCTTCCAGTCATACGGTCGGCTGCATTTATGAAAAAAAAAGCATGTTGCCATGGTTACCAGCAGCTTTATGCAGAACAGCAATACCGATATTTCTCATGAAGCGTAAAGAAGTGTTTTATTTGTTATTAGTGTTGTGTAAATTGACAAATATGTGTCGTAGTAACTTTTAAATGTTCAAATGTTTCTGTTGTAAAATAGCAGCTAATCTAGTTTTACACTTTAAATATAGAGATATACTGTGTCTGTATAATCATTTATACGCATACTGTATCCACAATATGAACCGCTTCCTAGGATTTAAAGTACCACAAGAACCAACGCAAGAACCACAAAAAAGATCAAAACTGGATTACGTTCTGGGTAAAGTAGGCAACAACCCCGTTGTTCAGTTTTCCAAAGGGCCTAAATCTCCAGGTTTACTGCATCTCATTCGATTATTATAGTTTTATTAGCTGCAAACCTGTCGTGTAACTTTCAGCAGTGTCTACAAAAACAACTTGTGAATCTTTCCCAGACTAATCAGTTCAGTTGGTTGGTCTTTTCCCACGTACAGGTCCATTTTGGTATCTGCATCAAAAAATGTGCTCGAGTTGCCATTGGTTTATGTTGGATTTTGTTTCAGAAAACAGTTAAGTAAGAGATACCAAAATATGCCAAGTTTTCAATTGTTTTCAGCACTAAATGAATTAACCGCAAAAGCCCTGGTTCAGGCTCCTCACCATTGTTGCATGTCACACCCTCTCTCCCAGTATTACTGGTCAAGTTCTTAAACATGAATTTAAATAAATAATCATTAAAATTGTAGCTTCTGTTTTTTGCATCCTTTTTTTGCATCATTGAAGAGACCTTGGAAATAATCTCTGAAAGAATATAACACTTGAGTGGGAAAGAAAATATCTAATAGAAACAGAGAAAGAAGAGCTGGGGTGTAGTGGTATAATGAGTATGCAAGTTATTAATTCAGTGTGTGATCTTGACAGTGTGGATATCAAAGCAGAAAGTAGGTCATGATTTCCAACCAAAGATCATGTAATTTTCTAAAATGAACATTGTCAGTGCAAAGGCCAGTAAAGCAGAGACACACCTCTGTGCTCACTTTCCATAATGGGGTCAAGTGTTAAATATGCCACCTCTCAGAGTGAGTTTCTCTTTTCCTTGTACCGCTTGTCTGTGTTCTTAACCTCTTTTTCTCTCCATGTGACATTTTAATTGGCTGCTGAGTAGAAATTATGCCAGTGTAGGATCATGTGAGGCGATCATCACAACTCATTTCATTGCACATAAAAGTGGTCTCTAAACATTCAGTGAATGAACAGAGGCATCATCACAGCGGCAATAGTTGGTGCTCAAACAGCTTAGATGCACTGTGACCCCTGCACACCTGAAACAGGAGCTCGTGTTGTGAGTGATTCTGTACAACAGTGGAGTTTCTGCCTCTCCGAGTAAATAGGACTGCATCAGTGTTTGATGTTAAGCTGCACATTTGCTGAAATGAATGTGGAAAATGTGAAGATCCCTGCTGGCTGCTTGGCTAATTGCATTTCGAAAAAAACAAGACAAAAAACATTTCATACAAAGAACTACTATACGTCCTCTGCAGTTATGTGTATAGTGAAAAAGTCAGATGTCAGTGTTTATTAAATCCTTTAAAGTTCATTCTACCCTGGTGAGATGCATTTACAACAATCTAACAGTAAATATTGTCATAAAAAACATTAGATTCATGTATGTTAAATGTATGTTTCTCTTTTTAAAATGTGTTGTTTGACAGATGCTTGTGCTTCAAACCAGTAGGACAGAAATCAATGGACCAATGTGCTGCCCCTCACCGCTCCAGTATTTGAAGAGAATTTAATAGCCAAGGTAAATAAGGAGTCGCCGTGTTCACCTGCATTCACACAATCAGGCTGCAGAAGAAATAGCAGGTGGAACTAATATTTTCTATACATCACAAAAACAAACCTGTTTCTCGAGTCAGTGAGGGTTTGATGGTGACACGGCGAGTAAACTTCATGTGCCACAGGTCTCAACAGTGGAGTGGACTCAACCATGAATTTCATTTGCTTGAAGTTGTGTGGGCACTAAGGGAAAATAAATATTTTTGCAACATTTTCCAAAATGACAGAAAATATCAACGAAGGGCATCACTGGCCAAACGGACACTGAACTCAGTTTGGCCTCTCTGGCCACCTCATCAAATGACAAAACAAGCACCAGAATTAACACCACGTGCTGTGCCAGTCCTAGTCTGGGCTTCTAATTGAGCACTACATCCAATAAAAATGAATCTGCTGCCAAACATCCAGCCAATCTCCTGTTGATTAAAGGCATCTGAGGACAAGTCATTGCTCCTGTGCAAAGTGACAGCTCAGTAACCTGAAAACCTGATGTGCTTTAAGGGCAGTGTGTCAAGCACTGTGCTGCTGCCTCACCGTGACCAGAGGCCACTAAGATCATACTTCATACCCTTCCAACTCTTTCCTTAAAAAACACAAACAGTCAGAAACCTATGAGAGATTTCAAAAGCTCACATTTTCACCCACTACAGTGAAAGCAGGAACAAGCCCGTACGCAAAGTGGAAAACATTCCACATTTGGAGAATTACAACACACTGAGTGGCTTGTTGTAAGAGGCGCTTTTCTTTACAGTGCCATCAGTGAGAGGAGCACGGAAGCATGGAGGTTTAAATAATCCAAAATGAGTGAGAGCTTATGAGGAAATCAGCATCTAAAGTTAGTTTGTGTCTAAAACTGCACGGATGGTAAATGTAATGAAATGAAAAAGCTCAGCGCGTACGTTAGCTCAGGGTACAGAATTAGCTGTCAGCTCCATCAGCTCGCTTGATTTTATGGAGGCTGCGGATGGTTTTATAGTGAAACTGCAGGGATAAACTTGAGTGTTAACAGCTCACACTGTTACTGCGCGTGTCACGTTGTTGAATGATAGTGTGTCTGTGTTTAAATCCCCTGTCACGAGTTAAGCTCTGGCCGTTTGCACTGCAGTCAAATCCTAAATTAGTTTGAGCATTAATGAAGCACATAACCAGGCTGTGCTGCATTTACAGGAAGAAGCACACATTTCATACATGTCATATAAGTCAAGACAAGCTAGATGCATCACAAACAAATTCATTTCTAAACAGTCATTTGCATCTATAGAGTGAACATGAAGAAGACTTACTGTCTATACTGACACTGTAGAAACATTTTGTGTGCATGCGTTTTCTTACTCAGTGATCTTCATATTTTATGTTTCTTTCGCTTCCTCATGCAACACCTATCGCAAGGTTTCCTGGCTCACTTTTCATAAAGTCTCTCATGCTTTTCTGATTGTTTGAGTTGTTTCATTCAATCGCACGCTTATAGAGGTTGTCGTGCTTTATGGGAAGCCTCTATGGAAGTAAAGTGTGGCTTCATGCTATATAAATAAAGTAAGTTCTTAACCAATTGAATCGTGATTAATCTTAAACACCTTGGTTAATCCTCATTAGAGAGATTACCTGCACATTGCGCTGCTCTCAGGCTGCTCAGAAAAACTGGTGTGGTAACCCCAGATTTATGTATTTAATGGGCGGTGTAAAAATACAGTGGGGTGCAAAAGTTTGGGCAGCCTTGTCAATGTTCATGATTTTCCTTTAAAAATCTTTGGTCGGTTTTATTAAATATATCATGTAGGAGATATGGTCATATTTGTGAAGTGAAAAAAAGTTTATAGGGTTTACAAAAAGTGTGCAATAAAGGTTTAAACAAAATTAGGCAGGTGCATAAGTTTGGCCACCGTTATAATTTTATTGATTCCAAAACCTTTAGAACTAATTATTAAAACTCAAATTGGCTTGGTGAGCTTAGTGACCCCTGACCTCCAGACACAGGTGAATCCAAATATGAGAAAAAGTTTTAAGGGAGGACAGGTTTCCCTCCTCTCGAATATTCTCCGAATAGCAGCAACATGGTCATAAAACAACTCTCAAACAAAGACTGTTCACCGTCATGGTTTAGGGGAAGGATCCAGAAAGCTGTCTCAGAGATTTCAGCTGTCTGTTTCCATTATTAGGAACATATTGAGGAAAGGGAAGACCACAGGCACAGTTCAAGTTAAGGCTCCAAGTGGAAGACCAAGGAAAATCCAAGATAAACAGAAGCAACGACTGGTGACAACAGTCAGAGTCGACCCACAGACCAGCAAAGACCTACAACATCATCCTGCTGCAGACGGAGTCACTGTGCATCCTTTAACTATTCAGCGCACTTTACAGAAGGAGATGCTGTATGTGAGAGTGATGCAGAGGAAGCCTTTTCTCCACCCACGGCACAAACGGAGCCGCTTGAGGTGCTAAAGCACATATGGACAAACCAGCTTCATTTTGGAATGAAGAGCCCACAGCACTGAAAATAAATTTTAGTTATTTTAGTTATTTGGGCATATGTACAGAGGAAAAACACCTGCAACCTACAGTAAAGTATGGTGGTGGCTCCATCATGCTGTGGGGCTGTGTGGTCTGTGCAGGGACTGGGAATCTGGTCAAAGTTTAGGGATGCATGGATTCCACTCAATATCAGCAGATTCTGGAGACCAATGTCCAGGATTCAGTGACAAAACTGAAGCTGCACCGGGGCTGGATCTTTCAACAAGACAACGACCCTATCTGTGGTGTGAGTTAGAGAGAGCTGTCCATGCTAGTAAACCATCAAACCTAAATGAACTAGAGATGTTTTGTAAAGAGGAATGGACCAAAACACCTTCAATCAGAATCCAGACTCTCACTGGAAGCTATAGGAAGTGTTTAGAGGCTGGCATTTCTGCAAAAGGAGGATCTACTAAATGTTGAGTTCCTTTCTTCTTTGTGGTGCCTAAATTTATGCAGCTGCCTAATTTTGTTTAAACAATTATCGCAACACTTTCTATAAATTTATAAACTGTGTGTGCCTCCTTTATGATATATTTGATTGAAATTTTTTTATCTTAACAACCAATTATTTATACAGGAAAATCATGAAGATTGACAAGGTTGCCCAAACTTTCACACCTCACTGTAAATTATTCATGTCTTACCACAGATGCAGTCATCTGAATTTAAACATGTTCCCCTAATCTTAGAGCAACTTTAATCTTTCTGCAGTTGGTAACATCCGTTAATTTTATTACCGTACAGGGACGTCACTAGGATGGAAAGACCAGGGGGGCTTAGCCCCCAGGGTTGTAGGAAGGAAGTAGTGTGTATAGCAAACGATAAAACCTTTTCTCTAAACCTAAATGGGCTTTATTTATGTTTTTATCTCACATACAGCAGTTTGTAATCTGTTGTAATCTGGATCACACTCTTTCTATGAAAGATCTCCTGCCTTTGGTTTCCTTAGTCTGTTGGGTTGTATTCATTAAAACATGCGCGTAAACATATCCATTGATCTTTTAAACATATTAAATGTAATATCTAAAGATATATAGTTAACTCCTCTTCCCCCGTGCTCAGAACATAATGGTGCAGTGCAGTCATTAGTTTTTTCACTAGTAGTTTAAGAAACGATTGTAACAGCAGCATTGTACAGACATTCTGAAAAAGATGAACAGCTAAAGTTAAACATAGATTAAATTTGTGTTAAAATACCAACAACACCAACAGCATCACCTTTGGTTTGACAGGAGTGTCCATCATTTTTTAACGAGGACCAGAGCGTTACACAAGGAGTCTCAGACACAGAGACAAACACACTACCAGTCAAGAGTAGTAATGATGTACAGATACATGTCGTCAGTTCTGTTACCATCATTGCACATGGTTTCTAATGATCAATTAAATTATTAATTGCATATTAGGAAACATAAAATGTTATTGGAGGAGAATACTAATGTTTATAGAATTTAGGCCTCTGTGTGTTTTTGAAAATATTCCATTATATAGCAGCTCAAACAGCCAGTGGATCATTTTAAATTAAATAAGGATAAATACATTCATTATTTTGATTCATAGTCTTTCTACTATTTGTTACGTGCCTACCTGCACTCAGTGATATCTTGTATAAAATGTATGGGGACATAACTCAAAAATAATATTATTATTACTATATTGTTAGGGGGCCTTGGGATCATTTTGGGTGGGCTGAAGACTTTTCCAATTATTTTTGTATATTTAATTCAGTCTGGTTTCAGACAGAAATTAAATTTAGAACAAAACCTAATAGGTATTAGAAAAAAAACAATAATTACTTCACTGACAGTTTCAGTAAATTCCATAATTAATATTTATCTTATTAAACCGGGAGAGAAGAAGAGAAGTCTGAAAAACGAAAAACAGAAATATAAGCATACGCACTTAGCTGTGCTGCACTCGAGGCTCTGCTAAGTCCAAAGGGTCATCCAATTATCAAATAAAAACAGGAAGATTGTCCTTTAACAGAAAAACCTTACACTGAAATACTGACAGCAGAGAAAAACCCTGAAAAATGAAACAACATCCAAGGCCTGTTCTCTGCTGAAAAAAGGTCATTTTTCTTTTTCCGTTGGCAGCTGGCTTTGTCGGAGCGTAGTGGCTGACATATTTTATATGTAGAAGGACATGTCTTTGAAAAAGTGACTTTTTGTACACCTTGCAGGCAACTATTGGCCAACAGTACAGATGCCACGTATGGTTGGATGTGTGTTCAAGCCTGGAATGACTCAGACTGGTTTCAATTTCTCACAGTGTCTGGTTTCTCTGTCCACGTCTCTTAGTCTCCTCTCACCATTTCTTTCTTTCTCTCCTCAGCCCCTCTCCAGGATAAATTACAACTGATAAAAGTGTGTTGTGTTTTGCATCCATCTAATCCTACTAACGCTGTGCCGCACCTTCAGTAACGGGCTCATTATTATGCATATCACAGATATCAAGAGGAATGAGCTTAAGAGCTTACACGTTTAATTGATTAAGCCAAGCAGCCATGTAACAAAGACAGCTAATTTCTTGTAGGTCATGATATTAGAATGGCATTTTCAAAGACTTCTAATTAATATTACTATACATTGATCTCTCTAAATAAATGAATGTCATGCCAAGGTTCTTTGTTGAAAAGCAAACAGCATCATGTAAGGATCAATTCGGAGCAGAAATGTACTAATATTTTTGAAATACTGTAGCAAAGATGTTTGTTTGTGTTTGTCAATGCAACAAACATTATGGAATTTCCCCCTCTCTTTTCTGGCTTTTAACATAAAATTCGGTGTCAAGTCTTGACATTGAATGCCAATTGCTGTTATTACTAGAGACTTGACCTCCCTAATGCCTTCAAAGTAAAAATCATTCAAGTTCTGACCTGGGAACCAACATTATGCAACAACAACTAAGACAGCAGCAAACCCACAGTTTCTATATTCAAATATTGAGTCAGTTAGTTTCATTGGGCTGGAGCCTAAAACCTGATCTGGCTGTGAATCATTTGATTTGATTATAAGCATTCAAGACATGACTAGGACTAGAATATTTTGACTTGTACTGATGACTTGCTATCATGAACCTGATACTTGTTTGCAGGTGACATTAGAGTTCTCTGGATATAACTTGGCTTGAACTTATAGCTATAAACTGCCCTGCTTCTTTGTATTAAAGCTGTTTATATTTTGGTGTACAGATAATCATCATATTAAAATATGATCAATCTCTTGCACAGGATATTGATTCTACACGTCTGCATTCCTCAGGTCTTATGCTTGACAGAAAGGAAATAACGCTAAATGATTTCAATAAAAGACATACAGAGGTTTTCAGATTTGTTAATAAAAAGAAAACCATTGTCATTAAGAAACCATCACGAGGGAACCGTCACAGAATCACAGGCGAACATTTAGTGACACTTAACTTGAAATAAATGAATTTACTTTTGCTCGTCCTAAAGATGACCTCAGACAAAGTGATTTAAGTAAAAACCACTTCACCAACAGGCTCTTTGTCACTCATCGTGTTCTTCCTCTACCTAAGCATAAGTAGCAAAGTCTCGGAGACCCTGCTGCACTCCACGGTGCAATGTGACCTGAATGAGAGCTGAAGGAGAGCTATCTAATGTGGGCTAGCACAGATTGCATTGTATCCACAGGGCCAGGGACCGCAGAGCTGGAAGACTTCAGGGACACAAACTGCTTAAAGCAGAGCACTGACAGAGATGGCCTACTCTCCTCACTCTGTGAGCTTCCAGTCTGTTCAGCCCCGCATTTGGTCAGACGCCAAAAGGAAAATTAGAGAAATATAATTGATTAATTTACTCCCCACTGATTAGATTTCATCCGACAGTTTAAGGCTTGAGGGCAGATGTTATAGTTAATCTGCACGTCTTTAATATTTTTGGTAATGAATTGAACTTGTTTGACAATTATCATTTAATCATGGTTTAATAGTTAAAGTCCGGTTTAAATCATGACTTCAGAAACTAAACTCTGGACTCCTGAGCTAAATGAAATCAGATACATTTCCTCCACCTGTGTTGGTCCTTGTTAGTCAGAGCGCATGCACATCCTGAGCTGTGGTCTCAGGCTGCTGATAAGAACTATTCTACAACTTCTTTTATCCACAACCAGAAAAGAAACTTTTTCTCTTATCTGGCTCTAAAGTTGCAGGAAACACACATTTCTTCTGAGGTCACTTTGCTTTAAATGTCTTTTTTTCTGACTTAGATGTGTTGATCTACGCACCTCACTTGTAATTTGCTTTGGAGGAAAAGTGTCTATCAAATACCTACAAAAGTAAAACCATTTAAATAGTTTAAATGATGAACACTTTTTTATTAAACTGGATCATCCCTTTTAGAGCACTCTAGCACTGGGTTAACTGGATTAGACCTGTCAGACATGTCCTGAACACAGACTAATGATCTACACACGCAACATCAGTTTGACATGATGTATCTGCGAACAAAATCCACTGCTCTCCAAACAAATGCCTGTGAAAACAGCCAACGGCCTGACAGTGTGTCCCACACACAACGCTACATGTCCATGGCACGCAAGTCAAGTGAAGCTCGGCCATGTCAGCAGACATCTGACCACAGATCCAGTCAGCGCCTCCAGGCTTGGCTGTTCCTTTCTCCTGGGCTAATGTAAAAACGGATGCACACTTGCCTCCTCCAGCCGGAAGCTGGTCTCTACCCCTCGGATCACGAGTTCAATTAATTTCACAGTTGGCGGCACCCACAGTCATTTCACTAGGGCCTGTTGTCTGGAACTGGAGAGAAATGGGAAGAATATGATGCACCAAGAGCTGCAGCTGCTCAGCCCCTCCATTTCTCCTTGTCTCCATCCCCTCCACCCATGAAGACTCTACTCACCCGAAGCCACATCTCATCTGACAGAGCCGCGGCTCTGCAGCATATTAGAGCTCACATCACAATGATAAGGGAAGCTGACGCGACCGCATACATCATTACTGCTCCATAACGAGATCTCTTTTCCATCTCATTCAGCCTAAATGTTTGGAAATCTTCAGAAAATGCAGCTGATTATCTTCGGAATATAATTGTTTGAGCAGTTAGAAGCACCGTGGACTCTAATTCAAATAAAGAAAACAGTGAGCTGTTCAGATGTGACCTGGCAAAAGCCAAAAACTCTACCTATGTTAATGTTTTAGACTGATGTCATTTTGCAAAAAAGACCAAGCTTAATCACGCTCAATTGAGTAGAGGAGGTGCAGTATTGACTTACGGTGACAAATTACAGTGCTCTAAAAATACTGGGACAGCAAAGCCATTTCATTTTGTTTATGCTGTACACTGAAGACGTGGGTTTAAGAGCCAAACATGGACAGATACGTATTTGCACATACATCCATTAAACAACAGAGCAAATGAGTGAGCAAAAGTGTCATGTGGTGTGTGTTTTTACTCAGCTCTGTCCTTTTTTTCCTCGATTGACTTTCAGACAACACATAGCTCTAAATGACTACTTTTGTTGTTCGCTTCCAGTTTTACCTGTGACCTATTCGTTTAGGTCACAGGTAATAACAATAATTCACCTGCATTTTAGTCTTTGTTGTGGCCAGAGTCCTGGATTTACGCACAGGAAGTTCTGCCTCTATTAACCATGAGAGCACTGCAGTGTTAAACTAAAATGAAACAACACAGTGCTGAAATTGTTCTGTCTTGTGACCTTTTTCCCAAAAACCCTTAACTTGAGATTGACTTTGTTTCAAGGGTGACCTGGTTCCACTCCTGCTTTGCATACACCTACAATCCATCCATCTTTGTCCGCTGACACTGCTGTGGGACTCCATGGCCTATGTTAGCATTTACAGAGTCAAATTTATCTAACCTACATGTGTGTAGGCTGTGGGGGTGGAACTGGATCACCTGCAGGAAACCTAGAAGAAACTAGTTCAGCCCAATCCCTTTTTTAATGTATAGTGACAGAGCTGCTGTAGGCGGCACGGCGAGCTCTGCGGTACATAGTTACAATCAAACCTATAGCTGATGGTGCTCTGCAAACCACGTTACATACAACGACAAGTGACAGCGAAACGTTCTAATGAATCATCATGCATTCCTGCAGACGCCCACCTGGCGTCGTCTGTTATTAGAGTACGCCGCAGAACATCTTCGATAGGCCTCTTTTAGAATTTCCAAACTTCAGAATTGACTCTCCTTTTTGTTTTAATCTCTCTTTGCTTCTCTGCTGTGCAGGGCAGCGCAGGCTGGTCGCTTCTACCAGACAATACTAAAAGAACGGTGCTCAGTGGTAGACCTGCAGTCTTTGCTCTTACCATCACACTGTGGTGCTGTACGTACACACAATCTTTCACATTTTCCCTCCTTCACCTCTTTGCTTTTCCTACAGTGCTGGATTTATGAATGAAACCTGGCGTGCGTAGGACGCACCACTCAAGCAACTCCAGGTTTGCCCAAAAGGGTCACAGGAAACTAGTGGGCGGCTCGGCTTCTCACAGTCACAGAAAACATCCAGAGAAACTGACTAATGAAGCATTCTGAAGAGAGACTCCGGCAGTGTTCGTCAACCTGCAGATAAGTTGCAGTTCTAATTTCTGATGCCATTTTGCATACAATTACAGCCATTTGTACCCGGAGTGACAGCTTGCCGCCACTCGCAATTTGACACTCGAGCAGCAGCAGCAGAGCTGTATGGAGAGGAGTGGAAGAGAGTGGGAGGGTTGCTGTGGAACAAAAATCTCATCTCCCCCTCAGCTGGGTGCTGATTTGTTTGTACGTCAGTTTTCTGTCTCTCTGATGAGCTCACTGATTTTACTGAGTCGTTTGTGTGATGAGATGTGGCTGTATTCTGATTGTAGATGTGAGCACTCCAGGTGAGATCACTGTCCTAATGTGTACACACTCTAATACAGGTACAGTTTTTTCAGTGGTCTTTAAAATACATGGACATTTAAGTTTTTCTGTGACTATTCAGTGATCCTAGTGCCACTTTTTTCCTTTTGCAATGATCACAACCACACAAAACAGGCTCTCCTCCACAAATCTGTGAGAAATCTGTGATGTGCTTCGAAAGTCTTGGGTTAAAATGAATCGACCACTTTTTTCCTGGTTGTAAACGAGTCCAGACAGAAAAGGGGTAAATTGCTTTTTAAACTTATTGTTTCTTTTCTTGAGTGGAGTTAAATCTCACATTTATCAGGATGCACGTGTGAGTATTTTGAAATAGACTGATTTGTTTTCCAAATGAGTACCTTGTCCTTCACAACGTGACCATTACCACCCAGTCTCGTCCCACCGCGCGGAGCATTTCCTTCGTCCTTGGCTGTCAGCTCTTTTCCTTTAATTATTCTATCGTCCTGGCAGCTTTCTGGTGAATTCAATCCATTCTCATTGTAAAGTGAGAATACTTCCTGCATGATAAAAGCCCTGCTGCTTTAGGCCGGCCTTCCTACTGTATCAGAGCTCATTCTCCACATGCCAATACGAGCTGTCCTCTTTAAAGTATTGGTATTTGGTTGTGACCACAGTGCTGACAGAAGCATTTCCATGTCCAGTTCTGCGATGTCCTTGCCCTCCACTCATAATAGATATTGACAGGTGCAGAGGAGATAACGTTAATCTGCATCCTAACAGGATTTCACATGTCATAGTGCTTTCTCACCGCTGCCACATTCAATTCACAACTTTGTTATGCTGCTAATAGCATTTCACCGTGGCACAGCCCTCAGCCTTCAGAGGGAAGGATATAAGAGATTGATTCACAGGTTTGCTGTGTGAACTGTGGCTGAGCAGGTGAACTAATGCTTATTGGACTCATCATAGAGTCTGTTGTCAATGGCGGAGCCAGCATACAACGAGGTCTGGCCCCCCCCCGCACAACACCAGTTTTCAAACATCCTGAACTATTCCTTTGCTACCATCCAGTTAATCGCTGCCTGCTGTTGGCTTGGTACATGTTAGCTTTAAATGTTTAACAAGTGGAGCTAGTTTATACAAATTTTATTTGTCACATACAATCTTATACAGTGTACAACCTGCAGTGAAATGTGTTCTTCTTCATTTGACCCATCCCCCCTTGGGGGCAGCAGTGAGCAGCCACAGACGGCGCTGGGGGAGCTAGCGCTGAATATTTTTTGTATTGTTCCGATGCTACTGTGAGAAGACACCTTCTACTCTTTCGGAGGAAAAAAATTGTCTCGTTTCTTACGCGGGTCGTTGGGGAATTACAGAATTACAACTTGGAAAGCATGTTTTTAAATTCTGATTAAAGATGATTTAAAAATGCCAGATCATTAGAAGGGATTCGCAAAATGTCTTCTGAACAATGATTTCAAACGACTGTGTTGGTTTTTCAAGTGACGCAGGTAAATGAACTTTTAGAGAAGCCGAAGATCCTCCAGTTACTGTCAGACTCGCCGACCTGACAGTAACGCTCAGCTAAACACAAAGGAGTCACAAACACATTGTTTAATGCCTCGTGTGGCTCTGGGGTAGTGTTTAATTATAAAATTCGAGTTATCTAAACGTTGGCTTAGACGCAACAACTTTTAAACAATCTCTGTTGCCGGAGGTGTGGAGCTTACAACACATTGACACTAACCAGGCAGCGATCTACAAACACGAGTCAGTCAGGTTGCATTATGATAAGTAAAATACGTATTTTAACATCTTGAGTTACAAAAGCTACTAAGTAAGAATAACTGTATAATTAAAAATATTCTGAAGCAACTGACACAAATATATGTAGATGGATTTGTGGCATCGATATTAAAATGGAAGAAAGGACACTAGACTTTTCCAATTTGAGATAAAGAATCTCTCGTGAAGGTAAGTGGTGCTTTAAGGTGAGACAGCACAGGTTCCATCTGGTCAGTCCTTCAGATGTGATTTCAGTGTACAAACATGCACTACATAATGCATGAGGAGAGGCTGGCTCAGAAGAGGTGTTAAGAGGCTATCTGTGCGCGTGTGTGTGTGTGGATGAGCTGTATGAATCTCTGTGTTTGCTCTTGGCCATGTGCTAGGAAGGCTTGTGGGATTCTCAGAGTGTGAGTTCCATCTAACCAACCTAATCAGGTTCATTAGCCTCCTATTTAATGGACAGGCGAGATAAGGAAAGGAATCAATTCATATTGTGCATTTGGCAGTGGCAGATCTGTGCACCGTGAGAGGACTGTTTCCCTGCTGTTCCAAATCATGCTTATTGTGAATGAAGCGGAAATTGCCACTTTCTCAAACTCTCCGCTGACTTAAAATGACCTGATAAAGACCAATCACAGCTGAGTGACAGCTGCCCAGCAACAGAATGAAGGTTCTGGTTTTTACAAAGCTTCACACAGATCAAAAAGGTCACGCATGAGCCAGGTTTTTTCATTTCTGTGTGAGTCTAGGGGACCCTTTAGATATGAACACAAACCACAAATTGTGTCAAACGTGAACTGCAAACACCTGATTTGCTTAAATATGCTTCATAATATCAATGTAATCCTGCAGATCTCTGAAATGATTACACTCGAGACGATGTCCATATCTTGTTCATTTCACACAGAGATTATTATTATTATTATTATTAGGATTATATTGACTATATTATATTTCAGGAAGATTACAACATAATCCTGTATATTCGGATCCTGTGATGATTTATAATATATGGCATTTGAGATCTTTATATTAGAATTGAACAAAACACTCTCTTAAAGGAGTCCACACTATATGCATGTGCATGTCCAACCTACAGAAACACTGATGTAACTAAGGATTATGCTGTTTGTATTGCATTACATGCCCAGACTACAAACTGCAGCATACATTTATGTGCTGATCTGTTTACAGCTTGACTGTTATAAGAAACATGTATGACAGATATTCTAACTGTTATACCATATATATATGTATATGAGCCGTGGGATTGTAATATTACTGTGATTCTTGCCTTAAATAGACATGACTTTGTGCTTTTTCAGTATACCTGATCCAAATTCAACCCTTGCTTTATTGTGATTAATTGTGGCCTATTTCATTCATTCACACTGTCCTAAACAAATGCAAATAAATGCATTTATTCTTTAGACATGTTTTTTTTTCTTTCTTTTACAAAAAGCATAATTCACAGTATAAAGCTGTCTCTGCCAAATTCCAATGTGGGGGTAATGTGGCCAACTTAATAGGCTATTTAACATTATGAAAATGGGCTTCCATTAAGTTTATGCACATAGTCCAATTACTGTTTGGAATAAATATACATTAATTTTACTGTGGTGGCACAAAATGTAAAAAGTCTCTCACTGAACCTTGTTAACACCAGTGTTTGTGGACAGCCTATTTTTCATTACCACAGAAAGAGTATAGCAAATAAAAATAATACAAAATACCTTTTGAAACAAGGAACTATGATGTAATCTCCCTTTAGATGCTTGCTATTAAAAGAAAGCAGTATAGTATAAATATTATTATTATTATTTGGTTAAATTATGATTAAATCTAGTTTCTAACCACTTGTTATTATAGACACTGTGTGGACAACACACAGCATTTTCCATTATGCACAAAGATGCAATATCATAGTCCCAAAATGTCTTAAAGTGATGCTGTAAATAATAAAAAAGCACTACAATAATTACACTAAAATCCACTCACACAAATTGGACTAAAACGTCTTTGGTCTTTGTTAAAAAATAAACTAAAAGTAAGAAGAGTAATTAGATTAGACACTAGTCTTGATTAACTGCACACATACTGCACTAGTAGCTCCTCTCTAATAAGCACTTGATATCATTGAGGTTGTTCCACTCTTTTCTTTTCCTACTTTCTGCAAAGAAAAACAAATGCAAGTTACATGTTACAGTTGAGGGCTGCGTCTTTTAGCGAAACCCATCATTTCAAGATTTGTTCGATTCTAGGTTCAGGATCTGCATCAGTATGGACCGAGGTGGGTTTCCACTGTCACACAAATCACCAGGATGATCAGTTCACAGCTCTGTGACAGGAAGCTGCAGGGGCAAAGCTTTCTACGACGTTTCTTTTTATCTGATACCTCATCTGAGTTTCAAGCCTGCAAAGTCTTTGATCATTGTTTCACTCTCGTCTTCTATCTGCCATTTTCACTGGAACTCTATGCTGTGGTGTATGGATGCGACCAGAGCTGAGTAACACCGTCTCCATATCTGAACTACTTAAAACAGTGTACTAGAAATAATAACACTTCAGCAGCCATTTGGTCACAAACTAAAGCTGTAGAAACTGGGATACTTCTTCCACAGAGGAGTGACTTTCTGTTGGTAACAGATAGAATCTTGTTGGATGTTTTCCTCTCGAGGCGCACTGAAAGTGATTCGCTGAAGCTTTAAAGTGGATTTCTCTTTGCAGCAGTGACCAAGCACTCACTCAAGGAAAAAAAAAACAAAACACTGTTCAATCTCTCAGAATCGATATATGATATTATAGTCAGGTTGGTAAGCGTGAGTGTGCTGATGATGTCACGTTACACGATTAATTGATTGATGACTCAAGGTTTTCAGTTACCGTGGGCTTGAGTTCAGAGCAAATTTAAAGACAGAGAAATATAAAGACTCAGTAATGGAGGCAAACTGGGCAGGTCATACTTTAACACACTCCCTCATTTCCACGCGCTACACAGTCACACACATGCCCGTGCACAGACACACTGTAGGCCTGGAGGGATTACAGTGCAGGGAGGTGGGAGTACTGCAGCAGTGCGTCCCAATAACACAAGGTCACCTTAAGTGGATTGGGATGAGGGGGGAAAAGCAATTCCCTTAGGACAAAAACAGGGAGCAACTCATGAAAAAGTAATTAAGCAGGATGCACATCAGTGGATGCCACAGGCGGCGAAGGCAAGAAGAGAAGTCCCGGGGATGAGGGGAATGTTTGTACACGAGTTATCTGGGAGATGTTTGGTAAATGCACACAATGGGATTGTTTAACCTCGGACATGTTTGAGGTTGTGATGGGTTTGTAAAATAATTAGGAAACATTGTGCTGGCTCTTCAGATAATTGAGTGATTTCATTCAAGTCAACGCTGAAGCAGAAATATCTGACCTTCTGTCAAAGACTTTCTGCGGCACTTTAAAGATATCAACCTGCAGAGTTTGTTGCTAAAAGATGTCACATAAATAAGACTTCTGAGTGTAAAATGTTCCACATTTTTCATAGCTTTTAGCTGTATAAAACTAAAGAGAGCATGATTCTGGACTCCTAAATGCTCATTGGAACAACAACTGCATTATGTATTTCTATAGTTGTCTTTCTGTAAATGAGAGTATTGTGGTCAGTTGGTCTCGTTGGTTCAGTGTCATCAACAGGGAGCTTGCCTTTGGGGCAGCAAGTACCTCAGTGGGTAGAGCAGTCGTTTACAAAGTCCAGAGTGAGTAGTTCAATTCCCATTGCCTCCAGGCTACATGTCAAGGTGTCTTTAGACCTGATACTGTTCAACAACAATCTTCCCGACTGTGTCATGGTGAGTGTTTCTGCATTAAATGTCTTGAACTTGTGGCAAATCCAAATCATTTTTAATATAGACCACAAATATTCCAACCATTTACTTCAGTCCAAGCTACGCATGAAAATTAACATTATGTATTTCAACATTAGGGAATAAGTTCCTCATTCTGGTTGTCTGGTGAGGGAATCTCATTGAGTTTGAATGTCTATATTCAAACAGAATATAGATATGGCAGCTGTTTACTTTCCATCAAAACGTGCTGTGGTTCAGAGCTGTTGAACAACCTCATCACTAGACAATCCATCAAATGGGAAGGGACAGAAGGGACCAGTGAGCACTGCATTCTCACCCAGCACTCGCTGACATCAGACATAAATCCTTCCCTTACAGCCTTGACAGCGGCCTCACACGGTCACTTTACCGCACAGGCCAAATACTTGTGCAGGTACACAGAGGTACTTGTGTGTCTCTGTGGATCCACATAAACCTTGGAGAGTAGTGTTGTATCACAGATGCATGAATATTGATGACATTACTTGGAATTTTGTTTGGCATCTTGTCAGCCATGACGAACATTCGAATATCAGCTGTTTCTGCTACGAGTTTGAGGTTCATTCTCAGAAGTGGTATAAGTTAGAAAAAAGGCATCTAAGGAATGACAGAGTGGTGTCTAACGGACCACCACACTGTAAGGTAGACAACATAGGCTGCATCCTCAAAGCTTACGACGGGTGTCTGTGGCAAAAAATACTCACTCAAATACACAATTAGTCATAAAATTGAGTATTTCATGAGAAAACATTTGCAGTAAGGTTTTTTTTTCGTAAAAAGAGATAAATTAAACAAAACAATAAAGGAAACAAAAAAGAAACTAAAGAAAGCAGGGAAAGCGGAAGGCATAAAGAGAATAAAAAAGAAGGTGAGGTAAGGGAAACGATGGGGAAGAGTACAATGAAGGCAGCTTCAAGGTCTGCAGTCTAATTACACCTGCATATGGTAGGTCCAATTACTGGTGAATCAACATCCAAGCCAAAAACTAAACTATCAAAACAAATGAACGCTCCAAGCAACACCATGAGAAGATTGCTGAAAATTAAGGAGATGGATACAAATTTCCACATCACTGATTATCCCTTGGCATACTCTTAAATCCATAATTAAGGGATAGAAGGAACATAGCAAATGCATAAATCTGCAATTTAATAGCAGGCTGAATGGGCATGCAGAAAGGGGACTGGTGAGGTAGGCCACAAAGACGCCAATGACTCCTCTGAAGTAGTGACTCAGACGTCCAGCTTCAGTCTCATCAGAACATGTGTATATATTATATACTGTATGAAAACTGCACTTTACTGCAGTACACTCTATGTCTGCACATACACCGTTGTACCACATTTTGGTACAACGGTGCAGGAGCAAGGACAGACTGCAGACAGCAGTGACGTGGCGCGCAACATCTGTCAGTCTGCCTCTTCCTCACAGGAGGTGAGGTGCAGAGAGCCTACCGAAAGCCAGCTGTTAAACTAAGACGTGTGCGACAGAGGCTGACAGGACCTCCGCTTTGAAATGACAGTTACCACCATCAGGCTCTTGAATCGCGCCGCCTAATAGGAGCAGTGCGGGTGACAGGTACAGTCAGCAGAGGGTCGCTGCCTCAGACAACATTTAAAATATTAGTCCTGGTTTGTCTGCAGTTCACACAGCTGGTTTTAATGCAGCGGCCCGTCTTATCTTCAACCAGCCAAAATACACCCATGTCACACCTCTTCTTACCTCTCTTCACTGGCTTCCAGT
>JAUMTR010000026.1:4647679-4708767 GCA_032270685.1 Microctenopoma stevenorrisi
CGAGTTAGGCCTTATCAGGGTGCTTTGTTGTAGTATTTCAGCTTTTGCGAGAACTGAATGGAAATTGCTGGTGTCTTATCCTTGTAAGTCGCTTTGGATAAAAGCGTCTGCCAAGCAAAGTAAAGTAAAGTAAAGTAAAGTAATGCTTTTAAATCCGACCCTTTAGTTTTTGTGTTTAAGGTTATTAGAGTTTCATGCAAAGGGAAAAAAACAAGGTCTGTGGAATTATTTTATATTTAATTGCTGGAATAAGTCCAGTGAGTACAAGACAGATTTGTGTTGAAACACTTTAGAGTACATTCATTTCATTTGACCTCAGAGTCACTTTACTTACTGACTGCTGTTCCCCCGAACCATCTGGGCAGATACAGTCCAGTGGCCTTACAGACACGTGAAAGCTTTACCACACCTACTTTATGATCTCGCAACTCATTTCCACTGCAGAAGCTCAAAAACAGCATTGTTCTACAGTGTATCATAAAGAATAATAAATTAATAGCAACATTAGCTCGTGCAGCAAGCTAGAGGTTTTCAAGAGTCCAAAGCTGTCACTATATTACTAAATCTGTGACTGATGATAATTGCAGTGCTAAACCACCATGAAAGAATAACTAAATAAATGAGATCGGTCACTCTGAATCAATCCTTTACTTACCTTTCACACACCTAAAGATTTTAGTGAGCTTTAGTGAGTTAACATCAACCTCACTTTTCCAGAAAGGTCATCTAAATACACCTCGACTGCAGACTTTCACGTGTATTCAAACCTGCAGTAAGACAACCGCCAGTTAAAACATTTTGGCTCACAAAACCACCTACTGTAAGAAATAAATAAAATATTACAAAGCTGGCACGCTGCACCAAGTGACTGCGCTGTGATTATTAGCCGAGGGCACAACTGGTCCTTGTGTGTGAAGAGTGAGTGACTTTTCTTATCAGGTTCGAGCAGAAGGCAGGTTGTGTGGCTTTCTCCCCGACCGGAACACAGAACATTTTGAGAACGTACCGTAGGAGACGGGGAGGTCCAGATCACCCTGCCAGGACATCTGCCCCGATTCATCTATGGAATGCTGCGCTGTAAAAACGTAACAACGGGCCTTTTGTTTACAGCTCATTTTCACTCAACACTGCTTCTGATTTATTAGAACTGCAAAAGGAAGACAATAGCAGGGTAATCTACTACTGTGCCATGCTGCATTCACACAGGCTGCCTACCAAGTGTGGAAGTGTTGTTTTGTCATTGGAAGTGTGGATTTAATCATAGATAACAAATGTGTTTCTTCTTTTCAAAAGTGTGTGTGTGGACATTGCAAGATGTCACTTCAAGCCATTATGTATTGTAATGTCCAACTTCCACTGAGCTGGAACAAAAGTCACAGACACTTTTTTTTTTAACTGCACAGTCCTATGCACACTCATTTGGCAGGAAGAGGGTATCAGAATGACACAGTAGCTGTGCAGATATTATTTCTCTAAGCTACACATTTATGGTATTTTTAGGTGAAGAATACACACTGAAGAAAGACTTTACCTTTCAAGTGGCCACGACCGAGCGTCACAAACCCAGAGGAGATGAAGTTGTGCATATCTTGGCCTGCACTGCGCATGTTTTCTTTACCGTAGTGTCCTGGTGAGACAAAAAAATTGAAAAAGTATTTCAGTAAAAAACATCAGAGCATAAGAACTGCTTTTTGTCTTTGCCAGGTGGTAAAGAGAAAACCAGTTGTTTCTATGACGAAACTAACAAACTAACATACATAATAACGTAACTCTCTCTTTTTAAATTATCAAGAAGAAGGAAAAAGACTCTTTGCTGCTTGGTTGGGATTAGCCGCAAAAAAGCATTTCTTTAGTTATGGTTACAAGTGTGAAACTACGTGAAATGAATTTTTCTTTATTCACACAGATTTTCCCTGACATGAAAGCAGTGCTGAAACCCAACCATTAAAAACTTCAACAAAGTTGGAGTCGGCGTGTTGCATTGCAACCTCAGATATTTTGTGAAGAAGACAAATATATTAAGTATCAACATTTGTGACTTGTAATTTACATTCATTGATGTTGTTGAGAAATGTTGTATTTAATGTGAGATTTGGTTCATTTGAATCAAATGAATTCCTCAAACCTTGACTTGAAGATTAACACAATTAACTATTGTGCTGAATTCTGACTCACTTATTCTCAGTAGCAACCGTAACCAAGGCTCACGACAGACAAACCATGATTAATGGACATCGTTGTTAAACTACCTCCAACATTACGTGCGAGACTGCTATGGCTCTGTGTGAAGTAACTCAGGGATATGTTTCATAGCTCCTACCGTGGTTGATCTGCTGATTTCAGTTTCCTCAAATGTCAGTACTGTCAAGACAATTTGTCATTGTCCAGTGGTGCCAGAGATGAATTGCTTATGACCAATTCCACTGATAGTGGTGCTTTCTTTCAAACTGATTTATTGTATCACAACATTTTACAAGTTGGTGTAAAACTGAGCTGTGACTGTGCTCAATTCTCCAGCTATTTCTGCTGTTGTATGAAGGAGCTTCCACAGATGACGTGAATACCAAACAGAGCTAAAACGGTGTAAGTGACAAACTGTCTCTCAGGTGGGATTATTGTTTCGTCAATATGTACCACTTGAAGATGCCAGAGATGCAATCTGCAGGTTTCAGGGCTTTATATTACCAATTTACACTCCCCTTTGTTGGTACACTTGATTTAAAAGATTTAACCCAATATTAAGACTTTGAAGAGTAATGAGTGAGCTTGCAATGCAGAAAACGTTAGGCATAAATCATGCTTTGAACCACTGCTGTAACCCGGGAGTGCTGCTTGCATGAATGCAAAAGAGCAGACACCACTGCACCCCGACAGCATTCAATTGTCCAGTGGTTGAGGTTTAAAGGGAAATAAAAGACTGCAGTGATAACAGACAATACAAATCTTTAGAGTTGCTTTATCAATTTTTCTTCTTCCTTTCTTTTCCCCTCCTTGGTTCCCTCTGTTTGTTCCTTTCTACTGGTGTAACAAGTGAACAGTTAAATGCTTCTCTCTCAAGGGAAACCATTTCAAAGCCAATAACATCACTGAGAACTTTGGGCCTCGGGAAGCTGAGTTTGAACGGCATTTTCAAATTGTCATAATAAGAATAGACACCTGGGACCATTAGGTCTAGTGTTCATTACACGATCAAGGTTTGGCACTGACGTTTTAGCTCCACAGCTCATTTGTTTGTCTTCATCAAACTGGGGATAATGATGAACTGATTACTGACGCATTCTAACCATCGCTCGTAATCTGGGACCTTTGACAAAATGAGTAAATCTACAAAATGGAATTAATATGCTTGATATTGCGAAGGAAGAAATGCTGATGCTGCATAAGCTGTGAATGCTCCAAGGGCAGCAGTGTAGAGCTGAAATCAGTTAGCTGGAGATGCTGACTGTGATACAAACTGCTCCTCTGTAGCAGCACAAACCTGCATCTGAGGATGGGTCCCTTCAAATTGCCTCAGCTAAATTGAGTAAGGAAAACAATCCAACATTTCTTTTAGACAACAATGAAGATTTCCATTTTAATTATAGCGTAAATACTTTAATTTAAGAGATAAAAACTGAAATAAGTGAAAAACACAACATAATGTTTGAATTTGTCTCTAGGGGAAAGTAAATAGTCATCAAATGAGTGACTCAAGTCTGCAAATTACTTCCCTGTTGGGCATGAGTTAATGTCAAAGGCATGGCGAGACCAGTTACTGCTTTTGTCTCATTGTTCAGGAAAAAAGCACCTACAGTTAGGAAATAGTAGGTTATACAACATAGTCAGATAACTTCTTACACATCACAAACAAGTTATGGAATCACAAAACCTTATATCAAACAGGCTGTAGGTACTTGTAGGCAGATTTCTTGTTGGACAGAGTTCGGCCAGCTACTTCCTACTTCCCAGACGTTCTACTAAACAAAGCTAACTGACTCCTAATCCCTGAATCTGTTACTTTAAAACTACAGCATAGGATCAATCATCAAACAGCAGTGTGCTTATAATTTTGAGGTTTGTGTTTCTTCACTGCCTTGACTATTCATGACTCTTCGGCACTAAGCCCCTTCCAATATCTTTTGGATAAACTGGAATGCAGAGTGCAAACCAGAAGGTTACCATCCAATCACCTGCCAATCACGTTACTGACCATATCATCATGGTGTAAATGCTCATTAACACGGAAATGGTCAAAACAGCTTTCAGTTGAATAAATAAGGACAGTCGATGATTGTTAGTCTGCACGCAGACTGGGACATCCAAACTCATCTTCATCATCATCCATGTGATGTCATATTCAAAAAACCTCCCAAAAAATCCTTTAGAAGGCTTCAAAACCATTACCAGATTTACCAGATTACCTTTCAAGACAGGTTGTCGGCTATTTTCACAGCATCATAGAAACGTTAGAGCACAGCGTGAGAGAACAGAACTGAACCTGGGTACATGGTAGTGATAATGCTCTCACTAAGACAGTTCTGGAGTATTATCCACGCTGCAGGACACACTCCATCAGCATCACATCTGGATCTAATATCTTTTTGTGGAAGAGCTAGAGGTATGAGTTCACATCACATCACTGAGGTTTTCATATCTATATTATATTTTCCATTTTGGTAGAAATGCCATAAAATCACTCTCTTTCATTTAATTCTATTTATTTGACAGACAGTTTTGTCGCCTCTAAAGTGTGGTGATTGAAAGAACTACATACAGTTTTGGACTTTATCTGACAGTACCTCTATATTCTCTTATTACTTTTTTTATAGGCAGTATGGCACAAAACTTTTTTCAACACTGGAGATGCTGCCAATTACCCTCACAAGGGCCATATTATAAACCTGAAGAGGACCTGAATAAATAAATTACTTTCATCACTTGTTTTCTTGTCCAACTAAGTGGAAAGCCTAGTTGGACAAAATATACTGATATATATTATATACAGAGCGCCTTGAATTTTGAGGTTACATTGCAAAGAATATTTTCAGTATTAACAATTAAAACTAATGACAACTTTAGAACTGAACAAAATAAATAACTTTTTAGATTGTGTTGTAAATTTGTAACTTGGAAGTCTGAGTCATGTCCTGGAGTGGCACCTGGAGAGCCTCCATCTCTACTTGGACACCCTACAGTTAACTGTCTGATGCCCTGTGCATCCAAAAACACTTACCCATGCAATGTGACATCCTGCTGCAGCTCATGCAGCAGACATGACGCAATGTGAACAATTAAGGCATCATCTCTGTCAGTATTGCTTACTGTGAATACAACAGCACTGTGTGGCTTTGTGAATGATCCTCATACCAAGTGTCTATTATAAAACAGTGGCACTATGGTCTGAAATGCACGATGCAAATTAACACACCCGTGGTTCCTGGGAAAGATCTAATTGGACCCAGTTGATTCTGTCTCAAAATGATGTTTTAAATACTTTAGAAATAGAACAAAGAGACGTTTTAAGGACACGCCGTGACCAAGTGGGGTGTGATTACATTTTCTTTGTTAGAACAACATGTAAGACAAACGTAGCCCCTTCTATTGACTTGTCAGTTCTCTTTTAATCAGATACAACAGTAAAGTAAATCCATTGTGCTCCTCAGAACAGTTGGGATCAGCTTGCTTCTGACACATTCCCCCCATGTTGGGTTGTGGTGCTGCTAGGGAGGAGGGTGGAGGCAGGGTGACACGAGAGTGAAACATAACACTTTTGAATCTGGGACACCATACTAGGGCACTTAGCAAACGAGCTGATCCCTGGAGCATGAATCTGGAGACCAACCGGATAAAAGTAGGAGGAACAGCATTGCACAACAGAATTAACTTTTGACAAAAAGCTTGCATCTGCTGCGGAAGATGATCATTTGCATCTCAGTTTTGAGCCAGTGGTGAGCAGGCTTATGGGGCTGCATGGGCAGAACTTAGCAAGCGCTTTTGATTTAGTTTTGCTGTTTTCTATACGTTTCCTGGTATGATCCGTCTTAAGGACTATTGAGAGGAAAGCTGAAGATTCACAGCATGTCATTTCGGAGTTGACGTCAGCCAGAGGCTATTGGTGGATATGGGAATGGAAAGAGGTCTCTCTTTCCTACATCATAATAACATAAAGTTGGGTTCGTTTTAACAGCTACACTCTAAAAGAACAAGTCATTTGGCGTTCAGCGCTCTGAGCTATTGATCTGTAGAAAAGCAGAGCAGTGTTACTTACCGTGGTTTGAGGCTATGGCGTGTACAGGTGTGTAATGATTCTTCGACGTTGGCGTCTCCTCTTTGAGTGAGCCATCAATTGCTGCAATGTTTTCATGTTCATACTGAGATATTGGAACTGGTCCTTGTTGCCTCAGAATATCTGCCAGGGCTCTGAAAGGAAATCAGACAAAAAGAAAATATATATGTATATATATATATTAAAACTAAAATGTTTCCCTTTTCCAATAACAACATTCTCCCAGGTCTTCATAATTTATTTAGCTACAGCTCCACTTTGAATTACACAGGTTTGAAACAAGGCAGAGAGGAAATCCTAATTACAACCACAGACACCAGGGAGTTACATTTCCAATAGCATGGTCCACAAGGTACAGGTGTCCTATTATTTGTGTCAGACTCAAGCTCGAGGCCCATTTATTAGGAGTTAACTCAGTGTCTCCTCTTTGAAACCAAAAAATAGGAACAATATTTCACCAAGACCATTTCGAACTTTTGGAAGCAGAGTGTCAGTCTGCGAGATGGAGCGCCAGTGCTGCGCGTTTTCAAAGGAAATAAAAGGGCAATGTAACTGTGTCAATGGCAACGTAGAAACATAGTCCACTTTCCCATAACTCTGTGACTTTGGGAGATATACAGTATATTTATAGCACTTCCGTTCCAGGATGAGCACACTTTAGCCGTTTCTTTTTCGCAGACATAGGCGACCTGATTTTACATTGTCCTAGTTGGCTTGTATGTAGTATGCCGCAAGATCTATATTTTTAACCTATCTTGTAATAGCACGGGATTCTAAAGTTTTCTGTATATTGTCACGTTATCTAAAAATTAAAGACATCAAATTTGTGGCTTTGGCCCCTATTAGACCATAGTCCATCTGCACCAACATTACAATCTGTTAACACCACCAGTCCAGCTAATACTGTTGAACACATCACACCGTAGGGATAAAGTTAAAGGAATACATATCATATAAAAAGCTAAACAGGCATGAAAGACCTCTCTTAATAAAACATATGGTAATTTAAAAGAAGTTGAAGATAGCCCGAGTCCCAGAGTTTTGACTACAAAAGCCAAATCACATATAAAATCACTATAAAATTTCCCATTCAAATAATAGTAATATGACAATATATTGAATTGTAGTTATTTCATTCAGTGGCCTAAAAGCACTAACAATATCACGTGAACTGCTTTTGGAAGAGGTGGAGTGGAGAGAAAAGGACAATTGTTATGGAGCACACAGACACCTACTCACACACAGCTGTGAATGACTGTCTGCGTTCTAGCTGTGTGAGCTGCACACCGAATTACACAGGAGATTTATTTAAGAACGACCTTTCCGTGAAAGGCCTTCCCGTTCCCACTGCTATTTCTGATAAAAACAGCAATTTTGGTGTATACCCCGTTTGGAGTGATAATGGGTGTTTAGAACCCACACGGTGTGTAGTGCAGGCACATCGATCAGCCCCCTGCCCAGGGGGCATTCGAGAAGAAGTGGGTTAAAGAGCAACACATTACTTATTACAACCACAATGTGTTCTGTTAGAGATTAAAAGCAGATCAAACAATTATATGAGTATCACATTCCTGTATTACTTCAACACATACTGTGGTTCATTTTGGGCCAATCCCACAAACTGTGCTACTAGAGCACAGAATAAAAAAATAGTAAGAGACTAAAAACATGGTATTAGTTTTGCATTAAAAATACCACCAATTTATTATGGCGGATGAGTTTACCTTTCTCTATTCAAAGGAATAGAGGGATCAGTTAACCTCCTAGGACCTGGTGTCCACATTAGGGGACATCACATTTTGGGTTGTTTAGAACAAAATACAAAATTTTGCTCTACAAGGTTCTTGAATTAAAATTTAAAACAAATGTCATCATATGTGATCATAATTTGTCTCAGAAACTACATCAGGTAAAAAGAAAATTCTTTGTTTTTACATTCATCAGGTCACAACTAGCCCGAACAGTGAAGAGAAATTAAAAATGCATGTCATGAAGAAGTTCGAGTCTTTGGAGGTTAAGTCAAAAGTTCAATGAGTAACTTTTAATTTAAATTTAAAACTACCACCGCTTCTTTGGGGAGCTATGCAATGACAGCAAAGAGTTTAAGACCAGTTGCTCAGTCTTTGGGAAGAAAGGATTATTCTCAGAACCTCGCCAGCATAAATTGCACTTTGGTTTGCTCTGCAGAAGGTGATCAATAGAGCCTGTTCAAATCACTGACTTTAGCTCTCACTTGGCATTTCTTGTGCTCCGGTGAAGGTCACAGACCAAACAGCAAAGGTCTGCCAACAGCTCAGTATTCTGCTCACAGTCCTCCGTCAGTCACAAAGGTAGGAGTCTAAATCTCTTTAGAAAAGTACTGGAAATTAACAAAGAGGTTCCCACTTTTTAGGAGCAGGGCCTCGCCCAACATGAAGCTAATCCATTGTTCCCCTACGCCTTTTTGGTCTCTGCATGAATGTCTGCTGCCAGCCTCTAAGGTCTGCTCCAGCATTACAACAGCTCTATGTGCCCAGTGGTTAGTAAAAATAAACAAATCACAAATATATATTTTTAAACTTCTCAATACCCACCACGCAATGCCTCCTCGTTTAATTGTTCACTCTCTAAACTCTCTTGGCCTTTCACTCACATTGAAGTGGTGGCATTAGGCAGATCAACATGAAAGTGTGCCTCCTGGCTATGACAGAAGAGCACATAAACATCTTCATCATGACATTTGTTCTTTTTGTGTCTATTGTTCTCAATAAAACACTAAATAAAGTGTCATGGGTCCATATGAATATGAAAAGCTGACTGGGTCAAGTTTGGAAAAAACAGCGACCACTGAAACATACTCTTAATTCACAAATGATCTACTGAAAGAGCTCCTCAGTGTAGATTTCGGCATGTTTTATCGAGACCTTGTCACTGGATTTCACTCAGCGAGAGAGCTGAGTAATCTGCCATGACATTTTCAAATCAGCAGGGACCAAAGTTTCAGGACGGAGGCAAACAAAGCTCAATTATCTTCGTATTATTAAAACAAAGTCAGGGCTCTGGCTGAAAAGCAAGACATCCTCCTCTGCACTGTCCAAAATGGACTCTGGATAATAGCAGGTGTCTCAAGTCACTCTTGGATAAGAACAATGACTAAGTGACTGTGATTTTTGACTATGTGGCTATGATCTTTACTAGTGGGTGGAAAACATGCAATTTAGTCAGACCCAACTCCAACTAAACACCACTTTGTCTCTCTCTACATTTTCAGTACCTGTGTTATTGGCGGTGCAGAGTATTAAACATGTTTCCGGTCAATCCAAAGGGCACATCTTACCTTTTGGGTTTCCTCTTCAGTGGCCATACATTGTGGAAGTTATCACATCTTAACATGATAAAGATGATAAAGCATGCCATTGCCACATATAAATCTGTTTCAGTTCTTCCTGACCCCAGACCACAGCTACAATTAGCCATTTCTTGATGATTGATGAGCAACATAATAATGACTGAATACAAAAACATGTCATGCCATACTCTGACATTAAACACTTTTATTGTTATGTTTGTTTGTTTTTGTCGACAGAAGCATTATGGCTATTTTGCTTTTATTACAGCTTCACCTGTGAATTTTCTTTTTTCTGGAGCATCCTTTAACTCGCTGGTTTGCCTCTTAGAGTCTCAATCTGATCAATTTGGGAAAGATAATGAAGAGATAAGATCCTCTGAAGGCATACCTAATGTTTGAAATATTAATTGATAATGGACAATAATCCATTGTCACTCTATATAATAAGTGGGTGTGGCCATGAGCTTATGGCAACCCCGCCTCCCACCCAATGACAGTTGGGATAAGCTCCCCTGTGACCCTTATGAGGACAAGCGGTTGAGAAAATGGATGAATAGATGCAGCTACTTCAACAACTGTCAGCTAATTTCATCTTTGTTTCCAAAGGTGAGACATGAGCAAATAATAACTTGCTAAAGGTCCATAGACATAGTTACTATGTAAAACAGACCCATACAGTACTTTGTCGGGTTTTTACATAATTTTTTGGGACATTAAACGTTGCATTTTGTCAGGTGAGTTAGAGTGATCAGATTTCTTCGCACCTCAGCAGCACCTCAGTTTTAGGACGTTGTCTGTAAAGAGTTTAACACTAAAACTCTAGAATGCAATCTACATACGTTTATTGCTAAAAATCAGTAGGCTCCGATCATGCTCAAACCTGAGGGCCACCAGTAATTAATGTGCCACATTCACCCCACGCTTTGGTCAGTAGGTGGTTTTTTTATATGTATTGAGGCAGAATCCAGTAAAAACTGTTCATCTGCTCAGCTGGTGACTGGAATGGTCACAGAATGCATTTTTATGTTGCTTTAACGCTTATCCAGCAATTTGGTGACCACTACTCTTGCCCTGAGGTTTTAAAAATATTGCCATTGCTGGAGGGGCCTCCCGTCTGGATGAATGTTGATCACTTATAATGGCTTTCAGTGGCATTTACTTTATCCTCCTGGGGTTGAAGAGACATAAAATACCAACCACTCCCTCTCTAAGGATTGACACAAAATGGGATGTGTACCAAGGAAAAATATACAGTCTTTACATTTTGTGATAGAGAAGCCCGAGGGAGAAAAGTAATGGCATGTGTTAAAGGTCATGAGTTGGATTGAATGTGTGATATTGAGGCTTTAAGTTATGCATGCTGCCATAAATCAGATGAGTCACCAGGACACTAGCTGAGTGATAGATTTTCATTTGAGAACTGTTGGAGGGAATGGGCAGCCTAAAAAAAAGTCCCTCCAACTGTGCATATGCAGACGTGTGCAGAGGTGTGTGAGTAGGTGTATTAGGTCTTTCAGCTCAGGTTGATGGCCCCCTGAACAGCAGGGAACACTCAGTCTGCAGGAACACCAGGTGGATATAACTCGTGGTTAGAGACATGAGTGTAGATTTATTGGTACAGCTGCTTCTTGTTGTTTCTTCGCTGAATGAATAGTGAGGACATGTGAAGTCTTACCTGTGCACATTCATTTCCTGAGGGGGCTTCGTGGCCCTATCATAGGCAACTTTCACAGAAATCCCAATGGCTATGATGAGCGCAATGACCCCGCAGGTGATGTACACCGTGGCGTTGGTCTGGTCCAGCTCCGGGTCATACGTGTCGCCTGTGGGCGCCGGGGAAGGGGGCTGGGTTTTGATCCAGTCCGGGGTGTTGTAGTTGGTGCAGAGCCTCTGCTCCAGCCGCTTCCCCCGGTCTGCGCAGCAGAAGCGCAGGAAGCAGCTGCCGCAGCAGAAGCGGTGGTCGGTGTTGTTGCAGGCGAACTCTTTGTCGAGCTGGCCGCTCACGTCGTAGTAGCCCTTGCAGGTGTCGTGCTGGACACCGCCGAGCGAGGGAGCCTGGACCTGCGTGATCTTCTCGGGGAGCGCCGCGACCACCGCCGCCCCAGTGGTGCTGCCGTTGACCTCCTTCACCTTTAGGTTTTTCCTCGGCGGGATTCTGTTCCGTTTGTTGGCGGTGGCGTTGCACAGGACATTTAGTGGGTCTAAGTAAATCAAAAGAAGAAGAAGAAGAAGCTTTATCCCCATCATTCGAGGACGCGCTGGTGTTTGGTCTTTGGCCTCCACTGTCTTCTGACTGATTTGTCTCTCACTCCTCCACTTCTTACCGAGATGCGCTTCTTGCGGGTTTTTTCATCGCGTTTACTCCCGT
The DNA here is from genome assembly GCA_032270685.1 of Microctenopoma stevenorrisi. Lineage (NCBI taxonomy): Eukaryota > Metazoa > Chordata > Actinopteri > Anabantiformes > Anabantidae > Microctenopoma > Microctenopoma stevenorrisi. The sequence goes on from JAUMTR010000026.1 coordinate 4,659,641, forward strand.
GCGTGCCGAGCGTTCACTGGCGGACTCTGAGTGGCAGCTTTGGCGCTCACCAGACGCGCAGCGCATCTTCAGACTTTGTTGTCATCCAGCACAAACCCGGTTTTCTTCGCCAGACGAAACCTCTTTGGTTGTATGGCCGCAGGACCCAAGAAAGACCCGACGTCCTAGGGAAACCTGTCTCTTCCGAACGAGTGTTGTGGTTATTCTGTGAGGGAAGAGGCATGGAGAGTCCATGAGAAACTTTACCAATACGCAGGGATTACAGAGAGAACAGTCTGTCAGTTGTTAGAGCCGCGAAGACAAAGTTTCCATTTGCCCGTTTGGGTGTAAACTCTGAGGTGTTTCTCTCTCTTACATCAAACACGCATACATGTGGTTATTCCTGCATCGACATTCAAACCATTGCGCCCGCGGAGCGTTTTATTGCCTTCATTTCATGCGCAAACTTTCGGCGAATCATTAACCTTCGTTTTATCTTTGGAAGGATAGAAAATAAAGAAAGAAACGAAAGAAAAGAAGACTCCGGTGAGAGAGAAAGGAAAGTTGGTGAGGACTTACCGGGGTAACGGTGGTCAGCAACGGGTTGTCTCAGCCACTGCCACTGAATAAAGAACCTCAGCAAGACAAGAGGCGAGACCTCTCTCTCCTCTCTGGCCCGCCTCCCTCCACTGCGCTCCCCCTCTCTCTCTCTCTCTCTCTCTCTCTCCTCACCTCTCCTTGCGCGTCTTCTCGCCACCCCCACCCACGTCACGGATTCAGGTACCTCAGTTAGGCTAATTATCAGACGGCATCTCTACTCCCACCACCCTCTCTCTCTCCCTCCTCTTCCCTCTGGTCATATGCCTCCGTGAGTCGCTCGACAGCTCGCAGAGATGGAAAAAACAGAAAGATAACAAGGTATTAGAAGTTGTGGCGAGGCGCTGCTGTTGGTCCACAATTTACGCATTAGTGCGCACACAGGCTGGATTCACTCACAAGACACCAATCATGCGCTGTGTTTGCGCCTGGGCGCGCGCGTGTGGGTGTGTGTGTGTGAGAGAGAGAGAGAGAGAGAGAGAGTCTCGGGGAGAGTACGTGCCCTTGCTGGTTGTCTTTAGATTTATAAATCAAACGCCGCGTAAGTTCAGGGGGAGGAACGGATCTGCTCGCTTAAAAATGTCTTGTACCAAGGGAAATTAGTGTTCTGGCCGTATTCTGAAGCAAATCCACTTATTACTGGATGTATGGAAGAAGCCATGTGGGAAAGAAATCTCAAATATCTGAGCATGAGACTGAGTTAACCCTGTGCTGACTTTGCTCCCAACAATGCAATTCCGGGATCCTAAATGTCAAATTTACTCAGATAGCAGAACAGTTTTTCTCATGTGGCCTTATTGTTTTACTTTGAACTTGTCCAACTTTTATCTAAACATCCTCAATTTATCTTAATCTCTAATTCACCTGAGTGTTGAGTGATGGCAGCTGGACTGGCTGTAGTGGAGTTGAACAGTCTTTGTCTCAGGCCAGGAGGTGTTGGTGTTGTGGTGCGAACCAGGAAGAGAGGTTCACATCTACTATTGCTCTTTTGATTTGATATGATTTTCAGAATCACCTTGAAATTCCACCATGAATGAAAAGTGCTAGAAAGAAAAGATTTACTTGACTTGACCTGGGTCATCAACTATGTGAAGTGGTCTTAATCTTCCTGGGAATGGATCAATGGGTGAGTAGTGTGCAACCTCCACTTCCACTAACCCTTTGTCACTCCTCTCTCAAACCACACCGTTTCTCAGTCTGAGACACACCAGCCGAGAAGCTACTAAATACACCACACATCTGTCCTTTTATAACATATTGAAACAGGGAATCATTTACCCAAAGACACGGCAGTTGGTTTCCAGGACTTTCCTGATCAATTGCAAACTTCTTCTCAGATTTCTTTCTGGAATTTGACTTTAATATAAATGTATTTCTCCAGAATTCTGAATTTATATATAATTATTTTCCACTCACATTTTACAATATCTCAAATGTCTTCTAAAGTCCCAAGATAAATCTCAGAATCAATTTTCTTTCACAGAAGTTCAATATTAGTTAACAAAGAGTTTTCTCTTTTTTCTGACACCTGATTTTTATTTTATTATTTTACTATCCAGGTTCCCATTTTCTTTTTTTCCAAAATTGTATCTTAATTTGCAGACTCTGATGTATGGCATCATAAGTTCTTCCACTTCAGAGTTTTTCTGAAGAGTACGTTGAATATGTGTCCTTGTCTCACATCACACCTTTGTGAGCCTGCGTGTTGTAATTATACATCACTAAATTGATTGAAGTGGAAACCCATCTTTATAAAGGCATTACAAGGGGAAATAAAGTTGAGGCCGTTAAACAGTTAACGAAGAGTAGTATGTTCATTTCTATGACGGTTTAATCGTATTCACAAATGTATTTTAATCTGGTAAAATCTGGTCATTCCAGATGGCAAAAATGACCACATTAAAATATCCAGACAGGTAATTTGACAGTGAGAGGAAGCCATATCAAATTGACTTTCAAATACTTTGCTGTCATTGCCTAAACTCTCCTGTCCTCATCCACTCAGCGTGTCAAAGCTCATCCATCTGGTGTGCAGACTAAAATACTGCGGAGATAAATTTGTTTCAGCCAGCCTGAGTGCTATTTGATCAAGGTGAATGCAGTTTGACAAAGGTCTGCTGTTATTACTTTTATAGCAGCCTCCACTGGGGCCAGGTGATAATATTTATTCAGATCCTCTTCAACATTTAACTGCACTGAAGTTATTACACTGTTCAGAAATAGCCACAAACCACCAGCCTTTATCAAAATAGTCTTTATGACAATAATTCAATATAGAGACCAAAACACTGAACACAGATTTCATGATATAATCAGAGGAAAACAAACTAATGTAAAATCATGTAATTAGTATTGCCTTTAGAAACAAACCGCCTGGTAGCTCAATGGTTAAGCGTCAGACTGGGATGCAGAAGGCCACAGGTTCGACCTGTAAGTTGCTTTGGATAAAAGTGTCTGCCAAGCAAAGCAAAGTAAAGTAAACAGGAGAAAGTACAGTATTGCCAGTTTCGTTAGTACTTAAACCCACAGTTATCAAAAAATTCTGTATTTACAGGTTCTCTTCTTTAAAAACACTTTACACTCCACTTCCAACAAAGTACTATTTTAGGTGTCTTGGTCATAATTTTAGATGCAACTTTCCAAATGTGTTTGTTTTATTTAATTCAGCTCTGTAGGATTTAAAAAAAGTTAGAGTATAACTTGCCAACCATCAAGATACTTAATTAGGAGTCAGACAAGGTTCGAACCTGAAACCTTCTGCATCTCAGCCTGACACTTAACCCATTGAGCCACCAGGCCACTACAACAACAACAACAACACTAGAAAACACATACCAACATAAAAAATAAGAATAATGACTAAAAGCTCATTTTGAAGACTTGTGACAAAAAGGGATGAGTCACTGTCCCACTGCTGGTATGTAGCTATATCAACATGCTGTTGCACAGACTCTTGACTCTTCATTGGAAATCATAGGTATCTCCCATTCTTTGCTGACCAAATGTCATATTATTTGTGCTCACTGGGTGAAGGCACTTTTCATTTCATCAGTCCTAATGGCTCACAGGATCTCACAGTTTCCTGGGTCATCCTGGTCAGAGGAAGAAGACATGGACTAATTGCCAACCCTTACTTTATGACAGTCATGTGATTTAGTCATGCATGTCTTTGAAATAAAGTATGATCAACTTCAAGGCACCACTGACAGTGCTGTACAGATAATATGACAAGGAGACAAGAAAAAGGGCACAAAGCTTTTGATGAATGTCTTTCCACACTGGATGCTCTGGAAGACAGCAATTGCAAATTGGCCCTCCATTCCTCTGTCAGTCAAAATGGCACATCAGATGGCATGTTGAGCACAGAGGGAAGAGGGATTGTCCATTAGCGTTAAGCAGCTCCAAGTGCGCAAAGCTGGCCTCAGCAAAACGTGCTGACAAGTAACGATGGGGTCGACATTGGCTGAAGAATAATGAGACCATATTTCCACAGAAGAATGAAATAATGAATGATGCCAAAGAGATCTCCAAGCTTGGAGTCAGCTTTCCACGCTAACAGCACAAAACAATCACACCATGAGTGTAGCGCAGCTCTTTACATCACAGGAGGAAGGCTTTTGAAAGCACCCGCCTTGTAATTGTCACATTATTTAGTATCATAGATATTTGTCCCACATTCTCTCCCTAGTATCTAGTTGGTCTATATTTTTTCTTTCAATCAGGGATTTTATGTGGGTCTTGATTTGGCTTAGCTCAGAGCACTAACCAAAATGTCTGCCCCAGTTCTGGTGCAGAGGGGAATTGCTGTCCTTTGACACCAGCCCTGTGCAATGGTCCGTTCCATTGCCTTTGTTAATGAGCCAGGCAACCCCAACATATCCTTTCAATAGCTCATACCAGAAACAGCAAAGTGAATCTGAACACTACGTGATGTGACTGACTAGCACACAAGAAACAGTGTCGTTACTATCAGTCTTGGAATATGCATGTAAGGAATGATTCAAGGAATGAACTGCAGAGAAATTCACTATTTCAAAGTTCTAATAAATGTGGTTGTTTACATAATTATAGTAAGAGAAAGTGTCCAGAGGAATCGGCTTCATTCCTTACTCACTTGCGCCAAAGGGTTTAAGTGTCTAGCACCTAACGGTGCCTAGCATGTTTTTGTTCTTGACAAAAGTTTGGGTCTTATCAGGGCCCTTAGTTCGTAGTAACTCCTTTACAGAGCCCGAATGGTAATCCTTGGTGTCTTCTCATTTGCTTTGGATAAAAGGGTCTGCCAAGTAAAGAAAGGCTAAGTGTTTAAGATGAATACATTCTAAGTTGATTGTAATCATTGTGGTGGGTTCCACTTACAAAACTGTTAAAGCAGCTGAGCTGAAGAGAATTTTCTGCTCCAGTCAAAATGGTGAACGGTATTGTCTAGTATTTTTACCATATATTTCTCACAGAAGAAGTAGACAACCAAAAAAAAAGTGGATTCTTCAAATGTAAAATGTAACTGTACTTTTATGCTGTTTCAACCTAATTGACATGCTACATATTTTTAGCACTGTTTCACACCGTCTTAGTGCTGTAAATAAATGTGCTTTTATTTTTGGAACCTGTTAAAGTTGTCTAAAATCTGCCACCTATCATATTAGCCACTTTGGCCAGCCTACACTACAGGCAGTTTGAATATTCAGTCTTGGCAACTTCCAATATCCAAATAAAAATATTTTTGGTCAGTTTATATGTTTTATACAATTTATTTCCTTATTCATGCATTCTAATATTCTATAGATATTTTATCCTATAGAACCCTTTTCATGACAGCTTAAGCCTTTTTAATTAAATATACACATAACCTAGAGCTGAATCAACTTTTTGCTTAATGAATAGTAAAAAAAAAATATATTTACAGTTTAACTTGCAAAATAATTTTTTAATAAATTGCATGATGATAGGATGCTGGCTCATTCTGATCAAGCGTTGTCTCTCTACCAACCTGTTACAGAGAGATCCTGATGGTCTGATGAATAATTTACCAAATATTATGTAAATGAGGAAAATCTCAGATTTGTTTCCATTTTTTATTCACGACGAGTGCGTCTGACATCCTGCAGGGAATGATAAAGGTGATGTTGAAGTTTTCTTGGTGTACTTGATGTATACATGGTTTGAAAACAAAACCATTTGCCATAGTATGTAACACAAAGTATAAATTATTTAATTAGTGTGCTACCACTAGGAATGATCCCAGGCATCCTTCATATACCTTCATCATTATAATGCTAAGTTCTGCACATTTTAGTCATTTGACTCTTGCAATCATCAGACTTGGACTTTAAAAATTATATTCCAGAAACCTTCCTGTGTTGCCCATAAATTCCACAGCTTGATCAGTGCCCTAATATAATATAATATAATATAAAAGTCAGTGTTAAATTTATACTAAGAGTGTGTCAACTTCAACACTCTTATTATTGATTTGTTGTTTGTTGCTGTGAGTTGTTCTATCACAACTGTTATTTAGATGATCAATGGTCAAACTATCTCCCTACAGGAGCTGTGACAGGTTTGGGCCACATATCACTAAAACTACTTCTATTCTAAGACAACAGGCCCTGCGATGCTGACAGTAATGGGACGATCAGACAAACCACTGGTCAAAGACATCCTCAAGTGGAGATTTTCGTGATTAACCATCAAATTTGATACCCTTGGATAAGAGGCTGAAATGATGAGACACTTGTAAAAAGGAAAAGGTAAAGGTTAGGTTTATTGCTTCACACTTGGCTGACTGCAGTGGGAGTCACAGTCTGATGAAACCAACAGGCTGACACTAGATCAAACAGATTGGTGAGCTAGTTAAGGCATTGGTAGAACTCAACATTCAGTTAGAACCTTTGTTTCATTAATGGTGAAACATCTTCAGATTCACAAAAGGGCAAGTTGATCATTAAATTTTGACCCTCACTCATCACAAACTCACCAGCCGTTTCAGTTTCATGTCTATCCCCCTTCTGAAAAGAGTCAACATACATGAAAGAAATCGTGTTTTAATGTTTAGACATTCATTCAGACTAAATTTGAAAGTTTCCAACTGTTTACTGCAGTGTTGATCTGTCAGTTTGCTTTGATGGCACTCTGACGCTTGTTAGTAGTTTAAAATGTGAAAAATGTCCTAATCTATGTGTTACTTGTTCAACAATGACACCATTCATCTGGTGGGTTACATTATTATGATGTTGACGAACTGAACTGAAAGAGCATTAGCTCTGCATTTGAATACATTTCTCTGAAGGTTCTGATTCTGGCAGCAGAAGCAATCACGGGATAAGACAAGAACAAAGTCCACTTTGGTCTTTTGATCAAACTTGTTTAAGCTGTGCAGCCAGAGAGACTTGTTGGTGAGTTAATTCCTGTAATTTGTTTTTATTTGACACACCTCACTGCTCTGTGATGCATATAAGGGGATTATAAGCTGCACTAAAACTTCTAATTTGGACCTAAGTGACTGGATGAGTCACACCTTAAAGAATACCTAATGAATTTCTAAAGAACACAAAGTAAGGTCAAGGGAAATTAAAACATTTAGCAACAATGTTTAAATGTGTGAGATGTTGCATAAACGCAGAGTAACTTAAGCTAAAGAACAAAGAAGGAGAGGAAACTGCAGAGATTTTCTCAGAGGAGGTCAGTGATTGGGAAGTAAATAACAAAGGAATGTCAGTGAGCGAACGTGTGTGTGTTTGTGTCTTCCCAGGTGTTTTGCAATGATCAAAAACACATTCAAAAGAAGGCATCAGGCTGTCAGGCATTATAGTAATCTGATATATTGCTGCTTTACACCAAATAATAATGTGCAAAAGGAGAGAATCTGTGATGCTGCAGCAGAGAAGGACAGGTAATGGTAGATGCTAGAGAAAAGTGAGGGGAAAGAAATGGGACAGTTGAAGATTTCCTACTTTTCATCACTTGTGCAACACTAATGATCTGCAGGGAGACTAGACAAGATTAGGGGGTGTAAACTGCACAACACTGTGTATTTGTCTTGTTTAGCTAAGAGTGTGCTGCTAAGCTAATTTCACCTGCACATTAGCCCAACTTTTAATTCAGTGCCAGTGACTATTTTTAAAAGAAACTCCTGATTGCAGTAATGAACCAAATAATGCTGCAACTGCTTTTTCTTTTCTGTGTTTTGTGTAATAAATATAATAAGTGATTGTCTTCATCCGTGTCAGCAGATGTTAAAGCAAAACGCACAGAGAGGACACATTAAGAATCTTGTTAGCGGTTGCTAGAGATCACATTATATGGCAAATCAAGCCTTCATTTGTTCTCATTGAGTGTGTCATAATTGTAACGGTCCATGGCACTCACGAGCAGTAATCATGAGTGACAACTCTGGCAATTTTGCGTGGCCTGCATGCAGTCAGCGTGCTGGATGAGATACCATTATTTTTGTTCAGTCGGCCTGACAGTATCTTGTGCGGATTACTGCTGCTTGTCAGCCCCTCATGCTGTTGTTGTTGTCGTCCACGGCGGTGTTGATGCCTCCACTTCGCAGGTACGACGCACGAGTAAACACAGCCTGCAGCCTGTGCGGAGAGTGCCGCCTGTGACAGAGTCCATTCTGTCAGCGGCATCCAATCAATAACAGCCCCAGCAGCATCCCACTGCACGAGCCATGTGTGTGCTGGGAAGCAAAACGTGGAAAACAAGCCATCTCTCTTTTTCCAATCTTTTTCCCCATCTCAGGAGAGGGCTGCATAAAACACCAAAAACAACAACAACAGCAAAAAAAAAGAAGAAAACCTTGTTTCTCCTTTCCAGGGTTTGATCCCTCCTCTTCCCTCAAGAGGAGAGTTGTTAAATTGTAGCTGCATACTAAAGGCATCCTCTGAATCAATTACCATTTGGAAATAAATGTCATAGCTTTGGAAACTGTCACTGGGCAGGGACTGAGAGGAACTAATGGTTTATTAAAGGTGGCGTAGATGCTGAGGGTTTCATAAACAACATTTTCTGTGGTAAAAAATGACATATTGCCAATTAAGGTATCGTCTAACACTTCGATATATATAGTATAGAGGCAGAAAAAATGTAGCGAAGAATCCAATGCCCATAGTTCAAACTAAATTTTCCACATGGTTTGTGTGTCATAAAACCCTTTAGATGGACCTCCCAGCAGGGTGCCGTAATATCCCGAGACTCTTAAGTGTAAGCTCTATAAATTATGATGATGCAGGGTAAAAGGGGGCTAAAAAAACTCCATAGATGACCTTTGCTCTGGTAACACAAGCTTTGCATCTAACAAAAACACCAGTTCAAAGAAAAAGTCCCGAGATTCACTGCAAGCGTCGTGAAGAGAGCAATAAGACGGAGTGATTGAAATGTCAATATAACATTTATTTTAATAAATTTGAGGAAAGAAAGACCTGTCATGTATTAGGAGGGGAATAATCTCGTAAGCCTTCTTCTGTAAACGGTTAGTAGACAATGTCTGTTAATCGGGTACTACAACTGTTGCACAGTGTGAAAAAGATTAGTCGCTGCTTTGTCTTCATTCAGTGATATTGTATGTAGGCTCTGGCAGAAAAACAGTGGAGCCATGTAACTTAGTTTCTGTGATATGGTCTCGTCATAATGTGTATCTGGATCCAGCTGTATATTCATATACTGTACACACTGGGTTAGCAAGTTAAAATCTAAGCCTACGTGTTGATATTAGGAACAGTACGCTGTATAACACGATGGTATTCCTACATATCAGTTTGGTTTCTCTAACACATACACTGCCGATGCTCATATAGCATTTTCAGGTTCCACATGTTCATATGGGACACTTTTGAATGGTCACTTCTTAGTCTCTTACTAGAATAAAAAGAATAGAACACTTTATTGTCATTGATACATTTTACAACAGAAGTTCTTCTCTGCATTTGACCCATCCCAGTGAGCAGCCACTCATGGGGTATGAGGGATGGACTGGGTGACAGCTGGGAATCGATCCCGCTATTCCTGCATCCAAGCCCTCTGCCTTAACCACTAAGGATGGTTGGATGTTTTCACATGGTTACACAAGACTTGATCTCTCTAATCATTTAGGGTGGTTCATCCACTTTTCCTTTTCCTATGAGCCTAATTAATCCAGTTCTATGCACTTAGATGATAGTAATACAACCTGAATGAATAAGGCCGAACAAGAAAACAAATGTTTGAAAATGGCAGTGCATGGGTAGAAAAATAATAATAAAATAAATAATCTCCATTCAAACATTTGTATTGTGTCTGTCCTAACACAGCTAAACACTCTTCTTCTAAAGTGCAAAAGTGTACTAGGGCTAGGATTAGAGACTCGGCACATCTGTCAAAGCTGCGCAGCAAATAGTCATACATCACCACAATTGGAAGATAAGAGCTACTTTTTCTGTGTTTTCCAAACTCAGTTACAGAACATACCCTGCAGAGCAACATACATGGGTGTCTTTGCTTTCTCCTGTCCCCAGTTATTGTTTTTAAACTGAATTTTAACTTGTTGGTGTGTCTCCAAGGGAAAATGAAATCTAATCTGCTTATTACATATATACAGTAAGTACAAATATTGAATTGTGCACATAATTGTTTGGGGAAAATGATTGGGTCCAGCAGCATAAACACCAAAAGAAAAAGAATGAGATGATTAAACATCGCATTGGGAGAGAAAATGTGAAACTCTTGAAACATAGACGTTCCACGGGGAATAAAATGGAAGACAAGATCCCCATCCAGACAGGAGGGAACTTTGCTTCATTTTATCCACTTAATTGTCCAACGCCACCCGCCAGTCCGCCTTTATCACCTCCATCACTCCACCTAATCAGAAATGCTGGCTTAGGATTCCCTATAATCAGTCCAATTAGACTTTCTTGAGGATGTCCTCTTAGTTCAGGAAACTCTTTGGCTTCCTAACTGGCAATGATCCAGACAAGCTTTCAGTGAACGACCTTGAGCATTTTTTATTTTTTTATATCCTACATAACCTTTATTTAACAAGGGAGGTCAATGGAGAACAAATTGTTACCCACAATGACGGTTGAAACAAATGTCTCATGGGTGTCTCAACAAAAGAACACACAACAGAGCTACAGTATGCTAACAAAAAATGAAATCGCTTACAGACAAGGTCATTTAGTAATTCTTTCCCCACTACATTTTGTTTTCCTTTTCCGGACACTGACAGAAGACCACACCACACTCGCTTTGTCACCCCATCTACAAAGCATCCATCACAGTTCTGGCATGCTTCAGTCAGCCAGACATCTCTGTGAAACCTGTCTGACTCAACATAAAGTGAGTGAGATTTCACACTCTGCAGCTTGACAAGCATGCTAAGAGGTTTAATCATCATACAGAAGGCACACACCAGGTACATACCATTCATTGCATATAAACATTGTATTATTATAATATATTATAAACATATTTTATATACATTGATGGCTGCTGAGGAGAGAGCATGAATTATAATGTGAGGAACTGGAGAAGTAACTCTTCCTGTGACCTTGTAATAGTTCTTGACATTTGGGATTTTCGAAACATGTTTAATTTCAGGATAATCACGGTAAACCCGACAGCACTATCCATCATAGCCAATTGTAATTACCTGCATATAGATCACTGTCACATTAAAATGACCATTAAAGAGAGCTCTGTATGTGAATAAAAAACATTCGATCAAGATGCCACAGACAACACAGAGCGGTGATTTAACAGAACAGCAAAGCGAACCAGGACATCCCAAACTGATGGCATCGTTCCCAGGTGGGCTGGCTAAGTGTGGCAATCACATAAACAGGTCTATCAGTACAGAGAGGGTATTTTTCTGTATTTGATCAGCTTGTTTCACCTGAGCTCTGTGGGATTTCACCAGGATTAAAAAGACAAAACAAAACTCCATTACATTCATTACTTCATTATTGAAGAAAAGGTTTGACTTTATTATCCAACCTTGGCCTTATTTTTCAAGGTTTATCTTTTCTAAAACAAGTCACTTACTGGGCTGGCGACAGGTGACGCATACAGGTGACAACCACTACAGAGCTGTGATGCTATTTTTATCTACCATATATTACAATGTTACAACACGTTTCATTTTCATGTTACAAGATCTTCTTAATGTCCGAAATAAAAACTGTATAATTAGTTATAAATAAGCTAAAAAATAACTACATTGACATTTATACACATAAAAGCCTCAGAAACCACTGCAGAGGGAGAACGAGCCACATGCGCCTTCGGAGCAGCAGGCTGCCGACCCCTGCGCTAAACCATGTCCAGTAATACACTATTGCCTGGTTCAACTTGATTTTTGGTTGCAACTTCTTGGGGAACATGAAAGGTTTCAAATTCTTTGTAGGGATTCAATGTAAATATTCTGCTGTCCATGCAGGGTGTGTGACTACACCAAGTAGTAATGGTTGATGGGTTTATTGATAGTCTGATCCGGAATCTGTCACTCTGCAGTTACAAGGTCTGTAATTTGTGTCGATAGTCATTTTTGGACCAAAACATACAATTTGCAAATGTAAAGATTTACACTTTACTGACACTTTTTAGCATCTTCTCTGTCAGCAGTCAGTGGATGAGATTGTATGTATCACTCTGTGTAAATCCAACAGTGTGTTATGGTAATGTGAGCTCAGGGATTTGTCTTAATTAAAATGAATATAAGTGATAATAGATCGCAAGTAAAAAGGTGAACTTGTATAATAACTTCTCTATATACTATTGCCATAACTGTGCTGATATGATCAGAGCCACTAAAACATGATTGAGGTTGTACAGAAATGTTTAAAATACAGAGAGGCTAGAACGTGCGGCTCCATAGCGGTTAAATTCAGAACGAAGGTTATTTTGCAGGTTGAACAGATGGGGCTGTGAATGAAACAAGTTAATAAAAAGCCATTTCACAGCTATTTCTCACACTCTAGCAGTGCATACCATAGATGTCAAACAACGAGTGTAGCAAGAATATCAAGGCAAGTAAAATGGCCTGCTGATCAACTCAGAGCTAATTGTTTCACATCAAGAAAGTTGAACAAACACAAATTTCTTACTATTGTCCTGAGTGCAAAAGGCTGACGTTCACGCTACGTGTTAGTTGTAGTATTGCTTAGTCTGACGAGGCAGCCAACCAGGCGTGTGCCACCTTTCTTCCAGTGTGATGAAGGTAAAATAAATAGCATGCAAATAGGTGGTAAAGGTGAAGATCACTTCAAAGCGGAAATGTGTAATGTTTAGCAGCAGAGCTTGGACAGAGATATATTCCCCATATCTGAAAGTAAATGTATTTTTTTTCTTTTTTGCTTTTATTAGCGCCTGACAGGCAAATAAGTGGTGTAAATTTAAACTGTATTGATTACGAGTTTGTTATTGCCTCAAGCAAAAATATCCAGAAGGGTGTTCTTCCCTGGGATTATGGCTATGATGCTGGTGCAGCACCAAAGCACCCATAATCACTGAGAACATCCTGAAGGTTATTGCAGCTTTAATACAATGGCTGCAAAAGTCTATGTGCAAACTGAAAAGTTGGCTCCCAAGCAGTAAACAAAAGTTTAGGCCCAAAGTTAATGTAACAAAGTTATAGGCGTAATAGGACATGCCTAAAGGGTTTTATAGAAATTGTTTAAGAGCTACAATCAGTATATTGACTATTCTGCTGATATTTAGACCCAAATCCTGTGGTATCTCTTATGAAGTATGAATTTAGCAACATTTCAAGCAAAGTCCACTCAAACGACTTAGTTGCTAAAAATCTATTACTAATGCTTTTAAAACACAGCCAATTGATGACGTCTATCAGATGTAATGAAGTGTGGATGAAGTGCAACAACACTGGGTGATTGTGAAGGCAGAACTGGTTTGGGCACATTTGAACAGATGTGCACTGGAGCATGCAATCCCTCTGTTTCCATGCTGCATAAGCGGATAACTTGCAGATAAACAGGAGGAAAAGATGGAGGTAAACACAATGACTGCATCTAGCAGCCACTAGAGCTTGACAAAAAGGCAAATTCTGAACATTTTTAGCATCAATTCCATTAAGATTATCTTCTGTTCTTCGATTATCTAAGCGCGTCTACCAATTAATAGGACCTGCTTGTGGAGAAAGATCATAAGAACTAGTTCCCTGAGATTAAAACCTGCTAAATTGGAGAGAAAAATCTGCTCCTTTGCTTGATATGGGGGAACACTGTATGAAGAACAAAGTGTGTGGGGCTTAGTTCAATCAAATGCACTGTATTTCTTGCTCATGACCTAAAGTTATTGTCTGCAGCACAAAAGTGAGTCATTTTAGAATCAATAAGCTTTTCAGCTGTAAAAGGTCTTGAAAGCTGCTCTTTGGAAACAAAGCTTTTACAATAGGAGATGACCAACTGAGCTCCACTGAAGTGTTAGCTGAGACAAAGTTCAGTATAAAAATATGCTTCTTGTTGATTCATGGCCAACACTACAGCTGTCAAGCTGCAAGTGGCCGTTGAAAGCACTGGGACTGATCAGGCATGTGTCCTGTGCAGGGTAACATACATCGCCACAGTTGATGCTATTAATTGGCATACATTAAATACCTAAAACTCAGTCATCACGCCAGTGTGGTAGATCAACATGGAGAGTGGTGGTGGAAGGGGTGGATTGAGGTTTTAGAGCAGTGTGCAGTGCGAGCTGTGGCCCTCAGGTTTGGTTTTCTTGCTGGATTTCTCTGCTCCCCGCTGAGGCTGTTCTGGTGAAAAACTCTCTGAACTGGGTCACAGCTGTGCTGCACACAGTGGCACCGTGGCACATTTCTCTGTGAGTGAGAACGATCTGAAGCAGGGAGAGAAAACGAGCATGCTTGTTAAACTGCCCCCTCCTCTCCAACTTAGATGAGAAGCGCAAGAAGCCAGAGCAATAAATCATTAATTCACCATAAAAAAAGCGAGTGGAGGAAAGGCCACGTTTTTCTGTCTACTAATGTGAGGTATGGCATCCTGCAGCCTGTACCTTTACCACCTTGGTGCGGCCCTCAGGAAATTGAGGAGTGAGAACACAGAGTGTGGAGAGGGGGAAACATTACAAAAAGATGTTTTGAAATATCCTGGATGACTCTTCAGAGCCAGAGTGTGTAAAGCCAAAGGCGGCTGGGCAATAGCAGGTTCTAACCTTGTTTTGTCTCATTCATCACGGAAAGCAGCAATCAAAAGGCAGCAGCCAGAGCTTTTGTTGCTCAACTTTCCTCAGTGACTCCTTTTTAAATGATGTGTATGTTTTTTAGAGGGGGGGCATATAAAATGTACCCCAAAACACTTAAAACTGAACTTCACCTTTCAAAAATTCATTTATGCAATCTTAGTAGATTTAATTTATTTCCAGCCGCCACTCTAGTGAGTTAGAGGTCTGCCATTAAATGACTTTGTCTTGCCCTCAATTACCACAGGGAATAAAGATCACAGAATCAGTGTTGAGGTGACGCAGATGCCCAGGTTATAAATGTGTGTAATATATAACACTGTTGGCACGGATAGTCATTAAGACACACACCTATGTACACACCATGATGAGGGGTAAATGATAGCGTGATGAAAAGTTTCTAAAAAATCTTTATAATCATCATTAATTCAGGGGGTCTAGGGAGTTCGGGTCGAAAAGGTCTTTAAAGGCAAGTCAAAAGTTTGAGAAAAGGAGGATCCGTTTCCCTAAAGTATCCTCCTGTGCTCTTGCTTTAATTTACACTGAAGAGGACACACTCACACACACAGACCTACACTCACCGGCCTCTTTATTAGGCACACCTTGCTAGTACGGGGTTGGACCCCCTTTCCCTTCAGAACTGTCTTAATCCTTCGTGGCATAGATTCCACAAGTTACTGGAAACATTCCTCAGAGATATTGGTCCATAGTGACATGATAGCATCAGCAGTTGCTGCAGATTTGTCTGCAACACATCCATGATGCGAATCTCCCGTTCACCACATCCCAAAAATGCTCCATTGGATTGATATCTGGTGACTGTGGAGGCCATTTCAGTACAGTGAACTCATTGTCATGTTCAAGAAACCAGTCTGAGCTTCAGGACATGGTGCATTATCCTGCTGGAAGTAGCCATCAGAGGATGGGTACACTGTGGTCATAAAGGGATGGACATGGTCAGCAACAACACTCAGGTAGGCTGTGGCGTTGCAAAAATGATCAATTAGTACTAAGGTGCCCAACGTCTGCCAAGACAATGTCCCCCACACCATTACACCACCACCAGCCTGAACCGTTGATACAAGGCAGGATGGATCCATGCTTTCATGTTGTTGATGCCAAATTCTGACCCTACCACCCGAATGCCGCAGCAGAAATAAACACTCATCAGACCAGGCAACATTTTCCAGTCTTCTATTGTCAAATTTCGGTGAGCCTGTGCAAATTGTATCCTCAGTTTCCCTTCTTAGCTGACAGGCGTAGCTCCCTCAGCATTGAGTTGCCACCATGTGATTAGCTGATCAGTAATTTATAACGAGCAGTTAGACAGTTGTGCCTAATAAAGTGGGCAGTGAGTGTATATCTATATATATACTTGTGTTCTTTCCTGCAAGCCTCGATTTGATCCATGTGTTGTTTATTGTGTTTTCTATACAACCAAGGGAGTGTAGGTATTGCTGGACAAGTAGCCACTGGGGTTCTTAATTCAACCTAAGCCTAGAGACCTGGAGGCAGAAAAAAAAGTTCAATAAAACATCCATCAGCTGGCAGGACGGTTAGTGGTGAGGAAAAATGTGTTTAATGCAGCTGGATCGGGAGTCGTACATTCACTGGCACTTCCTGGTAAATAACTTTACTGCTTTTAGTGCTGTATAACGTGACACTTATATTACAAATAACCACACCATTTTCATTATTTTATTCATGGGAATTTTGTGCCTTCAACATGCCAGGGGGTCATACCTCCTCTTCCCTAGGACTAGGAGACTCAGGGGGTAGACAAATGAATTATTAGCTTTTTTGTGTTAACACTATGTTAGAAATTAATATATCTACTTATAAAAACGTTACAATGTGCAACATGTGACGGGATTGGAAATGAGAAATTCCCCAACAAGTGGGATATCTCTCACACCATCAGTCAGATATTGGCCTCAGCAGCAAGTTACACGTTAAATATTATTTTAAAGTGGTAATAAAGTGGTAATACTGACATTTCTACTTTTCACGTGTTTCAACATATGTCTGCAAGTGCTAACGTTAACTTCTTTTCTTCAGCATGGTAACATGCTAGTCCAGAGTGTGCCCTGCCTCTCACCCAGTGGCAGCAGAAATTGGCTCCATCCTCCCCATCGTCCTACCAGAAAAAAGTGGTTAAGATGATGGATAGATGGATAGTAAGGTTTGGCTCCTGCAAGCTGGTGGGAAAGTCATTAAGCTTGCTTGTATTTTAAACCATGGAAGTAGACAATTAGATTCCTGTACCAATAACATCTAATCCCAAATGTCTTTTACTAAACAACATATAAACCCTAATCAGCAATGTCAATTTAGATTTTATTTAAAATATATACTGTATTGACTGAAGTCATTCTTACTTTACAGAACTAATGGAGACTTTACATTTACTTGAGTATTGTACTTAAGTACAATGTTTACTTGCTTACAGTAACAGTCAACAGAGGTACACAGCCGTGAGACACAACATCCTAACAGCACTTTAGGTTTTATGCTTTATGCTCTGCTGCATTTGTAGAGGCACATGCTGCATATATTGGTTTTGCGTAACTTTTTTTTTGCATTAGTCACAACTACAGTACAACTACGATGCAGAAAGATCCTCAGCAAAGTGGGATGACTTAGGAAAAAAAAACTAAACCAGGAGGCTACTATTTTTACACTGTGTTCTTATGTTCTTATGTTCTTATGTTCTTCTCTATATTTGTATAGAGGTCAGGTCCTCTGCTCACAGTCAGGTTCCCTGTTTAACTGCTGTACTAAAAAGGCTGCATGGGCTAGAATTATGTGAGAAACCTGGGAACTCACATATTTACTTAACACACAAAACAAAGTAGAGAACACAGTACAATCATGTAGTTTGGATTTAGAACAACTGATGTCAGAGATCACAGGTGGACTGTTTCCATCCATCTCTCTCGGGCTGCAGTTTGCTTACATGTTGGATGAAATGTTACGTTTTAAACAAAACAATCCTCTAAAATGGTTTCTCATTAAGCAAAAGTCTCAATCCTCCTCCAAAGAAACCAAATGTCTCAGCTGTTGCCTGCAATCACCAGCTAATTGTACCACAACCTCGTTGCTATTAGCCCGCCGTGGCCAGGCTTGCCATTAGCTGATTACCGCACACCCACTATCTTATTAATGCAAATCTCTAAAAGAAATGTCTGAGGAACAATATTTATTTAGCTATTTGTTATTTTGCTGTTCACACGGTACACACTGGCTCACTCGGCTCCAGTTCTTTACAGAGATATTTAATGAGTCTTAACCAACCACCAAAGAGGACGATTTATTATTCCATCCTGCTGCCTGCTTAAATAAATAAATAAAAAAATAAAGACAGAAATAAATTAAAAGCAGAAAAAAGTTGCCTGCCGAGGTGAATATGCTGTATTTTAATTTACCGTGTGGGAACAGAGGTAATCCATCTAAGTTTGCATCTCAACAAATATAATTTAGACCTCATACCTCTGCTGTCTGCACCAGGTGATATACAGTGCTCTTTCCTTTGTTGACTCTTTTGTTATAAATTAATCAGTGAGCTTGTCTCATTTCTCACTAAGTGGCCTCTGTGGTCATTCTGCATCCTTAGCAAAAAGAATTATAATTGATAACAGGCAAGCAACTTTATTGATTTATACAGAAAAATGTCTTGTTATCATGTTTGAACAGGCAGCCTTGGAATATTTCTACATGACACTTCATTTGTATTTCTGCCATGTGTTTCAAGGCCTCATTTTTATAGACAATTAAAATGCATTCAGCATACACTATGGCAGTGAATACTAATTTCTGAGAATATGCCATTACAGATTTAATGTTCTTTGGCTACTAATGCTGAACTTCAGCTCCCCCATTAAAGCCAGAGGACATCCAGTATCACCTAAGCGCTCTTGGCTGCAGTCAACATGAAACCCTCATTCTGTCTCATGCTGCTTGGGCGCCTGCCAATATGTCCTCATTTAAGAAATGGCCTGGGCTGATACATGGTCGCAGTCTCTGTCACCATAACTAACAGAGTGCTGGCTGTCCATAGGGTCTACTGAGAGGTGCTCAATCTGGTGTGACAAAATTACATCTTGTATCAGGTGGTGAGATGAGAGCCAAATCACAGCATTACCGGCGCAAAATCCTTCCCCACTGCATTCTAACTGGGTTATCTTCCTGCCTCACTCTCTAACAATGTTATCTGATTTGCTGAAATGCTCCCCAAAAAAACATGTGGAGCTATGGATGGAGATCTTTCTAGATCTTCAATCAATTCCAAATCAATACAGACTGCTCCATTGTGTCCACGTTGGAGAGAGAGGCTGCTGTCTGCGTAGGTGTCTGAGCCTTATCAGCCTACAGCAATCAGCCAGTTTAACTAGGAGGCATAATAAACTGATGTCTGTTTAATTAGCTTTGTGTAATAATTTGATTTGACCTTCCTAAAATTGTACAAGTTCAGCAGTGTATTTTAAGTTTCTAGTTTAATTTCTAGCGGTAAATGATATTATTATTACTTTAACCTTTACCACTAGTGAAGGACGTCTTTGCGCCTACACAGAGACAGAGAGGGACACTGAGCCAGGGTTTTCCTGTGGAGGAGGATAGTAACCTCTCTGTCATCAAAATGTGCTTAATTTGGTGACATGTTAATTTTGGACTCTCCCCTTGTCCGCTTGGATGGGGTTGATTAATGTGGCTGCTTGTCACTGTGAGCTGGCAGAACCAGGACAATCAGTGTTCCACGCCGCTGTCCCGTCTCCAGTGACCGTAGGTTTCTCTTTTGACAACGGCATCTGCATTGTATGATTGGTGAAAGACAGACTGTCTGAGAGTAACACAGTGTTGAACATGTAGTAATAGTCAGATTTAAGGTATTATAATAATAGTGAACCCCTTGCGACAGCTGTTAGACCTGTGGCAACAATGCTACAGGGTTTTGGTGTCTTGTTTAAGGACACCTCAACTTCTAGCTTTGGGGGGACCGAGAATCGAGCCGCTGACCCTTGAATTAGAAGATGACTGCTCTATCCACTGAGCTATCTTGCCGCCCCTAACGTGGTATGGTATTAATTGTCATGGTATTAATTATTAGCATGCGTGTTGTACTAAATCACTGTTTCATCTTATTGTCTCTGTGAACCATGTCATTGTAATGCCAAAGGTGCTGTTCAGTGGCAATTGGACTTGATGTGAGTTCTGGTCGAGGTTTTACCTCCGATGTGAAGGGCTTTGTCGGTTTTAAATGCCTGACTGGAGAAGCAGGCTTATAAAGGCAGTCTTGTAAACTCATGTGGGGTCATTAAGCCGTCAGCACTCTGATGGTCACCCCTGGGCTGTTGCACTATCTGGCTTTAATGTGTGTCCCTGGATCCACGTGAGGCAAAGTGTGAACACCTGTGAAACCACCTAGGGGGTGGTGAAATAACTGCATTGTTAGTCATGTGACTAGTGGTCCTGGTCTTTCAGGTGCAGCTGAACAGCTGAGTCTTGAGGTCTCCTGCATTGTGCCATGTGTTTGTAAAGGTGTTGTCCAGTCTTTCTTATGTGAAAATCTGTATATATTCACTAGACTGAACTGCATATACTACATCTCTCTGTTTGTGTTTGGGTTGAGATCAAGTAGCAGGAGAGCCACAGTGGTTCCTTTTACACAAAATGTGCCAACACTTTACTTGAACACCAGTGTCTAACAAAAGGAAGGTGTGAAATCTGTGCAACAAGACACACAGCAAAAACAACATAATAAAAACTGGTCTGCGATAAATACCACAATATATTTCATCTCATATTTGCTTGTCTAAATTACAGTTTAAATAAAAGGTGTTTATCTTAGTCTGAGTTTAGTTTGAAATGGCATTAAATGAAGCCTGTAAAACTACAGGTTCTAAATGACTGCATAACATGTTGATAAAAAAAAGAAAAAGATTTAACACAACCTGAGACGGTGGTTATGACTAGACAACATGACAACCATGTTTCACACAGATGGGTTGTTAACTCTGCATGTATTACTATATACATAAATAATAAAAAAGTCAAAATGTATTTTTTTATATAGGGTCATCCATTATTTTATATGATTTTATCAGTATCATTTATCATAATAATTGCACAAGATACAGTAAATGTATTTATTACTGTAACAAAAGTACAATATGCAAAGATCCTTTTTCCAAGTATAACTTGTGTCTTGAATAAGTTTATATTTACTTTACTACTCAGGGATATTTGTATATTTGTGAAGAAAAAGCTCAACATTTACTAT
Organism: Microctenopoma stevenorrisi; assembly: GCA_032270685.1. NCBI lineage: Eukaryota > Metazoa > Chordata > Actinopteri > Anabantiformes > Anabantidae > Microctenopoma > Microctenopoma stevenorrisi. The sequence goes on from JAUMTR010000026.1 coordinate 4,680,687, forward strand.
GCGTATCTGTCATGATTATTGCTCTGTAATTCTGCCTGCTGCAGAAAACCACAGCACAACTTCCATAGTGTATTGTGCGAGGACAATAAGCAACGTTGCCCCAAGACAGCAGTTAGATCACTAGCATAATGCTAACAAACCAAAGGTAAACACAGGCCTGCCTGTGTGAGCACCTGCTCATAGACATTAATGTGGGCACTGGGGCCAGTAAAAACATCGTTATCATTCAGTCTTATTTAGTTGGCTCTGCAATACAAGGTCAGGCCTCTGTACCTCTGTAGCATTAGTACAATATAACCAAAAACAGCTTTGATAATCCAAATCCAATTAGCAAACTTTGCTTCATTTTTTCTCATTTCAGAGCAAACAGCTGCTCCGGTCAAAGAGGTTTATTGCGTTGGAAAGTGAGAAAAATAACATTTGTTAATAAAAAGACAGAACAGGATTTTTTTAAATCGCCTATTGCTGCTAGGGGTTATACTGTTATAACAATATCATAGTATATAATGTGGTTTGAATCCAGTTATGGGCCATTGGTCAAAAGATCCTTTTTCTTGTTTAATCCTTAGATCAACAGAAAGGAAATGGGGCACAGGCAGGCAGGGAATTCCCCATTACCACTGCTGAGGTGCTCTCGAGCAAGCTCCTTAACCTCATTGCACCAATGGAGCAGATTTGTAATGTGCAACTTCTTTGTGAGACGTGTGCAGGAGTGTGTGTTTTTCCGTCAAAGTAGTTTAATGGCTTATGTTAGCTGGTTAAATAAAAGTCAAAGGAAATCTTTCTAGTAATTCATCCTGTTCCACTTACAACATGTCTTGTGTTTCTATATAGTCAATAAAACTGGTTTCTTAATTGTTTCAATAAGAGCCAGTTAGTTTAGTAAGCATTTTGCTAACTATAGTTACTGTAGCTGCATGTCATAGTTCTTTAGTGGATATTTTGTCATTGACCAAGCAAATAGCTCAGCTATCCTTTCATCATGTGATGATAAGTATGGACCCTCATTCACACACAGTAACACTGGCTTGTAAATGGACTATTAGATGCAGTTCAAAGCTCTGGAAATATAAATGGCTATTCAGTGGTCCGGGGTGACAATTTATACTTTCACACCAAATATTTATAGTCTATTTTTAAATTAACTTCTGCCAGCCTCCTTGTCTCTAGCCTATTCCTCCGTATCCATGGAATTTAAATCTACATGCAAATCTGTTTCCTTCATACCTGTAGAGGTAAACGGTGCAGTAACATGTTTTTATTCTTGCATTTTGCTCGGCGTTACAGACATCAGGTGCAGTTGTAAACTCTGATGTGCACACGGTTATCACAGACTTATGTGAGATTACACTTCATATTGGTGCTGAAGCAGAGATGTACTTTTCATTTCTTGCATTTTCACCTTATTTACACAGATGAGCCTTTGCCAGCACGAAGTCTTCAAAAAATGACAGGTCTAATCAACTCTCTTATCTAGAAATACAGTCAAGATTAGATATCCGTAAGTTCGACAATTCCCAGTGGCGCACAGGACATCAACTGCTCCCTTACTGCATTTAATTCACTATTACACTCAGATAGATTATTCTTATTGTGATTACGAAACACTAACACAAGTTAAATGTTGATTGCTACGAAGATGACACTAAGCTATATTCGACTATGAAAATCCTTTGGTATTTTCAAGCATACTTAAAAGACACAAAGGCCTGAATGTCCCGTGTTTTATTTCTTTTCTAATGATTTTGTCTCCAAAAAAAGTTGTTAAAAACCTAGAAACATTAAACGATCTCTTAAAGATCCCCCACAATGCTTTTCCTGTCATCTGCTTTTTAGTTTAATGACATTACATTACATTGTGTACTGGAAGGTTTTCACTGTGGTAAGAGGACTGCCAGCACTCCCAGAATTCCATTGTCTGCAAACAAAGTTCTCCTATCAATCTGAGAAAAGAGTCTTATGAAGAACAGGGGGTTAAGCATACCTGTTTGAGACAGACAGCGATCTTATCTTCCTACCAAGCTCTCCATCACAGCCACGAACAGGTGTGATTTAGCTTGCTGGGATCTTGCGTGGCAGCCTCATCCATCTTTGTTGCTGCTCAACGAAGAACGTGATGATGGGTGTTGAAAAAGAGCTGCCAGCTTTATCTGTCTGCATGTCTTTTCAGCTTCACCCTCTGAGAGCTTCCTCAGACTGATAGCAGAGAGATGGATGTCAGGATGGAGGCCCAGAGGCTGTTCCCCTCCTCCTACGCCATTACTGAATTCCCAACTTCATTCATAGTATTCATGGACAGGGACGCTGTGCCTTGATATGTCTGGGACTGTCAGGTTGAAGAGGAGTCTGTTCAATGTGACTTCACAGGTGGAAGCTCAAAAAAAGAATGAATAATTTTTAACCACCAGTAGCAAAGCGAAGCAGGAAATAATAAACATCTCCTCTTTACAATGGGGGATTAGTTTTACTGCCTCGTAAGTCCCAGAGCACACAGCAGGAAAACACTGTGATTTATTTATCATCAATCTATGTTCACGTGTAGTTTTATGATAACTCGTATTTTAAAGAGTTGACATGATATATTTCCCATGTTCTGGCAAAGACATAATATTAAATCTGTTTAATCTATCAGCTGCTGTCTTTTATGTTTTGATATTTTAACAACTTAATGGTTCACATATGTTCAAGTAAACAGAAGTCATCAAAAAACTCCACACAATAGAGTAAATGGCTCTATTAAGTCAAGCAGCTGAATTACAAATGAATTATATGTGAGGGTGTAACAAGCATGGCCCTTTCTACAAAATGTGCTTTCATTTCATTAATTAGAGACAGCTTAAAAAGAAAAGGACAACCACACCACATTACACCTAAATTATGAAGCAATAATGACATTAAACTGCTGCAGCTCACCGGTTGGTTTTTCATTTGTTTGAGCTATAAAAACAGTTTTGGGTCTTAATGATATTTTATTAACTCGGGCCCATCCAAATTAATAATATTTATATCTATTTATATAATTCTAAGCAAGTTCAATACTGAGAATAGCAAGGAATAATAACAACAACAAAATGATTTGGCGTCACAAAACTGTTTTTTTTAACACAGACACAATCAGCAGTTAAATAACATTCTCTCGCTGCCAAATTCGTCATTTAAATGTTACTACTATCACTGAAAAACCTCCAGCATATTTTGATGGACACAAAGCTTCAGTGACACTTCACATAATTAAAGTCTTTTAATGCGGACTGTGTTTGACGGATAAAATAATCATTACAAGGACAAAGAATATGTTCAAAAACCAATTACTCCTCTGGCTTAGTCATAATTAGTTAAAGAATAATTTACAACCATGCAGACTATAAGCCACGTTTCACTGCCCTCTGGTTGAAAGTCTCTTTCAACTCTCATCAGTCCGGAGCACAGTTACACATCAGCGCAGCAAGATTTCCAGCTATTGTTAGAGGACTTCGTACTGAAGTTAAAATGGCATCTAACTAATGTTTAGTACATGAATATAAGCCCCATGAAGTTAACCAACCCTCTCTCATTTAGAGTGGGATGAGTCCTTGATAACTCTGTTCCTACATCCCTTGTTGTACATGTCCTGCAGAGATGGGAGAATGTTCTGTGTTAAGATGCTCTTCATTCAAAATAGAAAGTCTTTAGAAGCTCAAAAGAACTTCCTCCACTGTCTTAGGTGACATGACCATGCACTCCACTGGCGTCCAACTGATGTTTAAGGCCTTACAGTATGACTGCTGTCACCTGCTGAAATCTTCCACCAGCTCCTTTGTTTTGCTGACGATCAGCTGGAGGCGGTTATCTTGACACAATAATGCCAGGTTCTCTACTTCTTCTTTGTCAACGTTGTTTTGGGTGAACGCCAGCACCACCGTTTTGTCCACAAACTTAATTGTTGTTATGTAGATCAAGCTAGAGTTCCCTTAAACTTTATTTTATTTTATATTACCCCAATTTTTACAGAACCTTCCAAAAAAGGATATTGTTGTGTCCTAAGCTGTTTCACTTTCGCCAGTTTACATTTATGTGCATGATCCTTTATTAAAGTTTCTTTGTTTAAACTCTGTCTTGCATGATAATGTCCTGCTTCATGTGGCAAGAGTGTGTGCCGACAGTCCCTGGAGGATGAAAGAATTGATAAGATTGACTGGCTTCCACGTTCACTTGACCCAAATCCAATAGAACATCTCTGGGACATCATATTTAGGTCCATCGTACGCCGACAGGTTCCTTCTTACGCTTTCCAGGTGCTCAGTGATGCCCTGGTCAGGATTAGGGAAGAGACACCCTAGGACACCATCTGCGACACCTCCAATTACATGTATCCAAAACTGAGATCTTGATTTTGCCAGGCAGCAACCAAAACATCACCAAAACATCAATCCATATCGGCTGGCTAAAAAAAACATTACACACCTACACCTACAAAGTCTGCCAAAAGCCTTGGAGATTGAATAGATGACAAGCTGAGCCTGAATGAGCATGTCGCTGTGTCCTCCAGGTCCTGTAGATTCACTCTCCACAACATCCGTAAGATTAGATCTTTTCTTTCCCAACAGCCTATCCAGCTCCTTGTCCAGGCAATGGTCATCTCTAAACTTGACTATTGCAACCATCAAACCTCTCCAGATGGTCCAAAACGCGGCGGCCCGTCTCATTTTCAACCAGCCAAAATACACTCATGTCACACCTCTTCTCACCTCTCTTCACTGGCTCCCAGTAGCTGCTCGCATCGAGTTTAAATCCTTGATGCTCGCCTACAGGACTCTCAATGGATCTGCTCCATCTTACTTTGACACCCTACTGGTAAGTTACACCCCTACACGCTCTCTCAGATCTGCAAATGAAATGAGGCTAAAAATCCCGTCTTCATGAGGTCTCAGATCAAAATCGAGTGTTTTCTCCTTTGTGGTGCCTGGTTGGTGGCACAACTGGCTCTACCCCATTCGACTGGCTGACAGTATTACCACCTTTAAAAACATTTAAAAGCTCACTTCAAGAGAGTCTACCACACATACAGTGTGTACAAGTTAGGCCTTATCAGGGTTCACACAGGGTGGTTGTAGTATCTCAGATTCTAAGGGAAATGCTAATTCCCTGGTTTCTTCCCTTTAAGTCGCTTTGGATAAAAGCGTCTGCCAAGTAAAGTAAAGTAGAAGCGGAGGAGTCGCAGCAATCTACAACTCCAACTTATTAATCAAATCCAGATCTAAACGTAGTTATAGTTTGTGTGAGAGCCTCACTATTAGTCCCTCATATCCAAACTGGAAAAATAAAAACCCAGTTTTATTTTTTACTGTATACCGTCCTCCTGTCCCTTTACTCTGAGTTTTTATCTGAATTCTCAGAATTTCTATCAGATTTAATTCTTAGTACAGATAAAGTGATTACAGTGGGTGATTTTAACATTCATGTAGATGTTGATAACTGTCTCAGCACTGCATTTAATTCTTTGTTAGAGTCCATTAGATTTAATCAACATGTAAATAAACCCAGTCACCGTTTTAATCACATCCTCGATCTTGTTCTGACTTATGGAGTAGAAATTGATAATTTAATAGTTTTTCATGTAAATCCTTTGTTGTCGGATCGTTTTTAATTACTAGATTTATGGAAATAATTCCACCATCTTTTAACCAAGTAACATCCACCTACATAGAGCAGAACAGTGACACTAATCTAACACATGTACATATTGATTATCTAGTTGATAATGCTGCAGCTTTTCTGCTCACTATATTTGATACTGTTGCCCCTGTGAAAAAGAAGGTAGTTAATCAGAAGAGGTTTGCTCCATGGTACAACTCAGAAATCCATAGCTTAAAGCAGACGTCACAAAAGCTGGAAAGGAGGTGGCGCTCCACAAATTCATATGAATATTGCTTTGCCTGGAAAGAAAGTTGGTGTGCCTGGTTCTGCTGGAGGTTTTTTCCATTAAAGGGAGTTTTTCCTGTCCCCTGTCGCCTCAGTGCTTGCTCGAGTAGGACTGTTGGGTTTTCTACATTTTTCTGTAAATATTTATATAATGTGTAAGGTCTTAAACCTTATACTGTACACAAGTGCCTTGAGATGACTTATGTTGTGAATTGGCGCAATATAAATAAAGCTAAATTGAATTGAATACATATTTACAGACACATTGTGGCTATAATCCTCCATACCGTTGAGCTGCATCCTAATATTTGCTCTGCCTAAAAGAGACAAATACACAGCAGTGATGTTCCATTGACCTGTAATATTTTTATATGCTGCTGGTCTATTAGGAAAATTGCCGGGTTAATTTTTAGAGCCATTTCTTGCCGGCTATCTCTATGCTTGTCAGCAAGAATTAATGTGCAAATTAAGCTTTGAGACGTAGCTCTAGGCCTCGTTCACAGGTCTAATACGTAACAGGCATTGTAACAGAGGCTCTCTGTCCATAATGAGAGAAATCTCAGTGCAACCGGAACCTTTCACGCATTTAGCCTAAACTGCTTTGCCATCACAGCCGACTTCAGGATGATTTAGCGCTGACAAGGATTAAGCATATGTCAAAATAAATGTTTTTTAATTAAGAAAACATATTTAAACACACAGGTCGTCATGGTTTTGGTGTGGTTTCTAAATTTGTATTCAAAAGCTATTTATAGAAGAAGAAAGTAAAAATAAAGTATGACTTAGCTGAGACTTAGAAAAATGATGTGGTTTAGTTCACAGTTATGTACAGTTCTACAGATCAAACTTTCTGATGTGGAAGGACTTAATTAAAAGTGTCATGTAATTGTAAACACTTTTATTTTGACATACTTAAAACAACACTGTCAGCAGAGGTTTTCATTAGCGAAGGTAGAAAGCACATTTACTCACGTACTGTACTACGTAGTATAACATAACTTTCCATTTCATGGTACATTCTATCTACACTTCTCTCCATTTCAGATACATGTTTATTTCAAAACTTACTCATTCCAAGTCTGAGATAGACTATCACTGTTGCCTTTGCTTCCCTGTTAAAGTGACGGTACTTTTTCATTAAGTACTGGGTCACATATGCTAATGCCTTCATTCCAGCTTGACAAGATATTTAGAGCATATGCTGCTAAGCTGCTAAGTGGTTGTGTGATATGTAGCACCTGGTGTGTGCGAGGTAGAAGTGAGAGAAAACAGGTGCAAGTTAAAATGACAAAGTGAAAATATGGACTCGCGGTCAGATTGCTGCGTTGGAATAAATGTTTTTGCATTTACCTCTTTTGCTTCCGTTGCACTATGAGGATTACAGTGTAAACATGGTTTATAGACCGATTTGACCAGAGTAGTATTTCCTCAGTAACTTAAAATAATCTGAATTACATTGTTCCTTGTTTAGTAAATTAATTTCATCAATCCAAAATAGGTTAATGCTTTTGTGGGGGGGTCATAGAAGGTAGTACAAGACAAGCACACGCTCCATCATGTAATACTGTACTGATGCTGCCTTATTATTAGTGTGGCAATAGATCACTTGTTTCTGTCACTCTGACTTTCAGACCTACCATATGTTTACACAACCCCATCCTCACCATCACCATCTTATCCCATGTGGTTCCCTAGCTGACTCCACCCCAACCAGTGTCTAAACCTCCTATTTCCTCTCTTCACTGTCCTATGAGTCTCAAAACTGAGGTATTTTCAACAAAGGTCTTTTGTGGGTTTTTTTTCTCAATAAATGTTCCCACACACACTCTATTGATGTCTTCTTGCTGAATTACTTATTGAATGCATTTTTTTGTAAGTTCAAAGATTGTTGAAAATTATATCAGTGTTTCCTATTTTTGCTATAACCTCGGATTGTAAAATTATCCAGAATTTTACATAAATGGCAGATAGAGGTCATTAGAGGTCAAAATACTAGTTTGTGTAGCCAAACAGTCTAACCCCAGTAATTATCTCATGAGCTGTCATATTTCCCTCATAACCATTTGGAGGGTCTATTGACTGAAACATGCGTCTAAGTCAAGCAACTACATACACATTGATAGAACATTAAAACAATCTAAATACATATGGTAATGTATCAGTAAAGGATCATGTTCCTTTAAAACAAGTAATGAAAATGTTTTTTTTCATTGCATTGCTTCTTTTACTTCACCAATGGTGAAATTGTCCCTCCACCATCTACAGATATTATTAAAAGCTACCAGCTCCTTATATACTCTGAAAAGCAAAGTAAGAAAAAGCCAGAGATAATAAAGTCTTCTGCAACCCAAAAATATAATACCTCAGTAGGGAACCCTAAGAACCGCTTGCAGTTTCCAGGATATTCAGTGTTCTGGATAGGATTTGTCATCATTTGTCTTCCATGCCTTTCTGAGACATCCATACCTGTCAAAACACTGAACAATGAGGAAAACAAAACTTCTGGGCCATGATAAGCTGTCAGCTGTGGTCATCTGGAGGTAGTGCACTGTCTGAGGACACCATAGAGAGAGAATTCATTGGCTCCATTACAAATCGAAACAAGCATCTAGGCAGATCATTTGGGAAGCAATTAGTCATGTAATGTCAAGGAGAATTGCATAGAGCCGGCTTTAAATGTGAGGATCCCTGGGCTGCTGGAAACCTGCTGGTGGTTACAAACTGGCTGCTGATGAACATGTGAAACTCAAACCCAAACTGCTTTGTTGGTGCCAGTGCTGAAAACAATGACAGCGTAAGTTTGAGACCCCAGAATGTCTGTGAGCCCAACAATAAAGTCCAACTTTCCCTGTAAAGTTTTCTCATTTCCAAAACATCTGCATTTTCGCTCAAAAGAGAGTTGTCTTTTGACTGCTTTCTTTGCCCTTTATGAAACTTATAGAGGGGGAATACAATTCCATCAGTAATTCAATTTTCCTCTTCACAAACTGCATATTGCTCATTAAATATTAACTGACATGCTTGCGCTTCCTTGCATTTTGATTATTTGGTTTTTATTTAATTATATAAGAATCACAGGTTAAGAGACTTTGCAGAATGTCAATAGGAATGTTTCATGTGATGCTAATAAAAGGTAGAAAAAACAACCAATGAGATGTTTTCTGAGTTATAATTGCTTTATACTTTACCTGAAATTCACTTTTTCAGACTCACTTGTTATCTAGTTTATTATACAAAGTTTTATTTTCACATTTTCTCACCCCTTTTTTATATTCAGTGTTAATCATAATAGTGAAAATAGTGAAAAGTTTGACCATTTGAATTGCCAACCAGTTCGGTTTACAGTGACTTGGTTCTCTACCTCAGTGGTACTCAAAGCATTTACTCACAAACCTAAAGAGCCTGTGATTGGCTACATATGGAGACATTTACCATTATTTGGATGCATGTTTTACTACTTGTTGAGGTGAAACAAGTTATTATTGTATGCATGTACTGAGGGAAAGCCATCAAACGTACGTATGATCTCAGTGAGGATAAATAATCTTTGGGAAGGAAGCATGCTTCATAAAAACTCCAGTCATGTCACTGCCCCAATCAATGAGAGACTATGACAGACTATGAATTAAGATGCAGCTAAATATTGTCATAACAAAAACCTCCTAGGACACAAGTGATATCTAAAATATAGCGGAGCAGTAATGGGAAATGAGAAAATGTTTAAATGCATTTTCATATTTATGGTTTCAATTACACTCATCATTAGTGATGTTTGTGCCTGTGGGGCAGGACATGACAGTGTGGCGGTCTGAGTGCTCAGTGCTTTCTTATCAGTCTGTTGTAAAATTGCTGACTGCAGTGCAGGCAACACTGCCTTTTACCCTCAACTGTCCCCAGACACCAACACTTTCTCTGATCATAATGTACCACAAGACATGCTTACTGGCAAGATCTGATTATCAATAAGGCAGCTGAATTGAAAATGTACTTGCCATAGCTTGCTTGACAAGCTCTGGCTGGAACCCATCCAGCAGGCTAGTGAATTATGAAAACCATTGATGGATGAAATATGAACATCAATCTTTCTCAGCTCCTGTCTGCTGAATAAATTACTTTTAAAGTTCAGTACCATGTTTGCAGACATGTGCTGTGGACAGCGCTCATGCCCCCTGCTTTCCTCTCTGCACTAGTTATCTTTTGAGTGGATGAAAACAGTCTCAGTGACAAACTGTGCAACAACAGGAACATGTGAATATTGTCTTAAGAATGCCTGGACTGATGAGGTGTGTGCTGTGGAGTACACGAGGCATGAAGGCAGCGGGAAGGCGGGTTTGTTGTCTAGTTATTGGCCTTGTTGTTAATCAGTAAAATAACATACAGTGCTTTGAAAATGTCCTGCATAAGTAATGGGTATGTTCACTCTCACTGTTTTTGAGTTCTTCCGAATAATATTTGAATAACTATTTTAGCTTTCTTTCAGCTATTAAAACCATTCAGGTATCACAGTTTTCAGTTTTTAAGGATATATATGCTTCCATTCAGAATCTTTTGAATATTAATACTTAAATATTTCTTCAGCATTTTTTATAAAAGCAGTCTATGAAGAGAATGTTAAAATCTTCTAAAACTTTCAGCTGTAACTATTTCAGCGTACTGTAACCTACAGACACCATTCAAACTTTTAATAGGTCTCAAGACATTTAACTAATATTCCTCCATTTAGTTTTTGAATATATTTTACAGTTTGTGAATTTAAGCAGTTTTAGAAGTTAAAATTGCATCTTGAATATCTTGACGTAGTAAAATATATCACGTGTTTGTTGAAGACTCATACTACAGCCTACAGAATTTAATGCAGTCCGTCATCTTTGACAGAAAGTGTTTGTTTGTCCCCTCCTCAATATATCGCCTCATTATACTATATCCTGTAGCTTTCATTTAGCTGTGTAGTGATATTCACATGGCTAATCGATGTAAGACACATAGCAGTAAGCATGTTTCATATACTGTAGCTGCTAATCGGTTCATGTTTTCTCACTTTATCAGGACGATGCATTAAATACATATTACCTGTTTGTCTGGTGATGTCCAGAATCTTTAATCTTTTTCTGTGGGACTTAGGGCACAAAATTTTGCACCCCAAGGTTCTTCTATACTTTGTATTTGAGGGGGTTCCAGTGCGCATGTAACAGTTCTAGCGTACGTTTATGGTAAAGATTATGTGGAAATACATATGTCTGAGAACAATGTCTGATTTATATGTAAACAGTAAATCTGCTTTCATTTATTTGTGGAATAAGTACATCTTCTCTAAGTCAATGTTCTGTTCACGGAAAGCAACAGAAAGCATAACTAGATAGTGGTAGTTTGGCATTGAAACAACAAAGTGGGAAATGATAGTGTGCAGAGCTGCAGGTCTTTTGCATAAATGTTATGAGCACTGATGTCGCAGGTCTCACACAACATAGAAAAAAATGTAAAATGTAGTATTAAAAGATTCACACAGCATTTAAGCCACAACCCTTTGTTTTTTAGCTTTTTAATAAACTAAAACAATCCTGAGTTACAACAGTTCTTGTGCAGACACTACATGCATAATGAAGGCGTGAGCCACATCACAAATCTCTGTCCTTAGTCTGATCTTTCACTCGCCAGTTGTGCATCATTGTACAAATATCACTGGGCCAACACTGCTACAGCACACATGCAGTTAACCTCATTATAAACATATTGGCGCGACAGAGTGTATGGACAGACTGCTGAGTTCAGTGTTGATGCAGTTTGGCATGATAAGTTAACATGACACTAACTTTGGTTAAAGGTCTTTTGAGCTCTACTGCATGAAAAACATGTTATACAGATTTCTCACAGACCACACCTACATAACACTTGAATTTAATTAAAGTGTTCTTTGCATGTTTCATCTGTCAATTTAATCCACATTTAAAGGCTGCAGTGTATCTCATGAGTACTCCTGCCCCAGAATAGGCAGTGGTCACTTTGTTTTTAAGATGGGACGTATTAGTCTTGGTTACCTGATGTGTTGAAAGAAAATGCTTCTTAACGCATTTAATAGAATTTGCCCACTTTTATATTTGTGATGTTAATTTGCCACAGAGGAAAAGTCAACACAAGTTCAACAAAAACAAAACAACATCTTGATGGTGTGTTGGAGTCTTCATTATCGTCTCACTGTTGTTGTTTTTTTTATTCATTTATCCTGCTATAATTAAAGCTGACCTCCTAAATGGTGCCAAACATGTCCACGCTGAAAAATAGCACTGCCAACAAAGTAAGTAAGCAAGTAAATAAATCATATTATAGGTGCTACAGAGTAAAAGCTTCTTTTTGGTTTCCCAGTTGAATGCTTGGTTAATGAGCACATAGTAGCAGTTTGGGGGAATTCGGCACATTAATAGTCAATTAAATGCTCATCAAAATCAATAAACATCAAAATAATTCAACACAGAGATTCAGTCAGTGGCTGTGAATCTTCAAAGTCAAGTCAAGTCCTCCAAATTAATGGACATAGAAAACCTTAAGTACCATTGACAGGGTTAAACAGTGTCAGGTTCAAAGATAATTGTGGTGACTCATAAAAAGATGTGTGTGTGTTTAAGTTAGATACTCAAATACAGTGTCATTGTTAAAGCCTGGGGTTTGATGACCATCTTCCTTACTGTGTGTCGGCCCGGCAGTACTGTGGTCTGATTCCACTTTTCTACTGGTTACATGTAAAAAGGACAAGACACTGAAACCTCATAACGGCACCGACCAACAGGAGATCAATAGTGTATGTGATGTGAATAATACCTATACCTTTACTATTTATTATTGTTCTATGCCAGACGGTACTTGTCTAATCCCTCACTAATTCTTTCCTGGAAAAAAGCTAACTTTTGAGACTTCAACTGAAAATGTTCTGCAATGAACAGGAAGATGCTTTTGGAAATCTTGAAAGCGTTTTTCAGTGGCGCTTTTCTTAAAGCACAGACGATGCTATAAGGCTATTTTAGAGCCAAATAAGCAAACACATTTACAAGCAATCATGTAATTTTCCACGACATATTTTGAATTACTTTGTAGTCTGTTTTCATACATCTTGATGTTTTGATAGAATTATCTAAAATGACAAAAACACAATATGGTGAAAAACTATTGTCTCCTGACTCTGAAAGCATGGCTTTTTGGCCCATAATACCATTTCTCCTCAGGTGCAGAAGCAGTAAACATGGGGTCCTGGCTTCTCACTGTGATCAATAATTCCTTCAGCCCCAGATTCCACAGTGATAAGGCACTTTGATGTGGACCAAAATGCAGGAGAGAGAGGCCATCCTGTGGGAGAAAATGCGAGGAAAAGAGGCTTTATAATTTCAGGCAGCTGTCAGCGGGTCATATTCAATTAGCTCTAATACGCTTGTCAGTTTGGGAAACAAAGCAACAGTATAGAAGGAGGGATGGGTAGAGAGAGAGAGAGAGAGAGAGATAAATAAATCTTTTGTAATTTCAGGATCCTCTTTCAGTGACACCATATCTGAACGGAATGCACAGCAGGTGGCTTGAGAAACTTCAGAGCGGGATCACGTTGTGAAACCAAAATCAGAGATGCAATCAGCTGCACGGCGGCAAGAGCCCAAATATCTCTGACACCAACAAACCATTCAAACACTGAAACTTGTTTCTGTGGCTCTGTTTTGAGTTATAAAGAATGTACTGGAGACACAACAAAAATTTTTAAAGCGCAAAAAAGTTTAAAGACAACATTTCTGGAGCATTGAAGCAGGAGATTTCTGACTTGTCTTGTGCATATTTATGCATCTCTGATATCTGTGGACTGCAAGCCCCGTATTTTGAGCCCGTAGATTTCATTTCACAGGATTGAATCATTTGATAATAAATAGTTAACAGACCACCCTGCAGAAAGCGAAAATGATTGCTAATTAACCCTGAGATTGCTGACTATCTCATGGCTATTCCACAAAGCTAATTTAGTTTGATTACTTTTTTAAATGAGGTTCATGTTGTTTCAACAGGGTTGGCGAATTTATCGCAAACCTGGTGCTGTTAGGTCATTGAAATTACATTAGCTTCATTTTACCACCTCCTTTTTTGAATTGGGCCGTCAGTGTTTCCTGATTTACTTGGCAAACAGCTGTTTCGCTCTCCGCAAGTATAAACAAACATCTATTTCTTCTTCTTTCTTAACTGCTCCCTAGAAGTATCTGGTAAAAATAAACATGTGGCTCCCGTCGTAAAAAGCATGCGGACTTCAACGGGAAAAGTAAAACTGTGATGAGGGCTGAATTTTTACGGGATACATGAGAGAACATAATCAAGCATTATGTTAAATGCAAAACTTACACATTCGTCACCATCCTCATGCAGCAGCTGTAGTGTAGGTAATTAGTGTTTGTTACTAATGCATATCAAAGGAGCCTATAGAGCTGGTGAGGCTGTCTGTGCTGGAGCAGTCATTATTTCTTGGACGTTGTGGAGCAATTATCCAGCCATATTTTACTTACTTACTCTTCAGTGTACTTGTGAAATATGAAAACACAGCATGAGTGCACTTAATCTTCTCAACTGTTCTAGTGGAAGTCAGTGAAGAGAGATATAAGATTAAAACTGCCTGAGAAAGGCACTTACCAAACTTTATGGATACAAGATGAGTGGTTTTGTTTCAAACTGCAGCAAGTGAAATAACATGTGAACTGCAAGTGTGCTTCAGCAGCCACGATAATATTCAACTGTAGTATAAGAGTGCATATGAAAACCCAAATTCCAGTTTGATAAAAGTAACACCTTGAAGAGGTCAAAACTCCCGAAACACAAGTAGTAAAGATTTAATGACAAATAGTGAAATATAAAGAACCTTTGTGAGGTCAATTTGTTTTGTTTTGTGGCCTTTATCAGACACATTAAAACACTGGAGTACGAAGGAAAATTTGTATCTAGCAATTGAGGTATTTAAAATGATGCTATTCTGTGGTCGCTTATGAGTCATTATCCTCCCCATAGATCATTATATTTATTTTTTTTTATAAACCTGAAGAAGTTCCTCCCATTTCTTTTAATGAATCACCTCCTCGGCCTGATTGGTATTCACTGGCAGTGCAGTCGGTAGATTTCATTTCATGTAAGTTCTGCTCTGCACCCCTGATTTAAATGACTTTCAATCTCTTTGTTCTGGGCATTGGTCCAGGCCAGAGGGCCAGAGAATAATGCATTGAGGTGGTTTATTAATGTGATATGATGCACAACCACCCACAACGACATTCATATTTCTGGCCTGCTGCCTCTGAGCCGATCTGCTAGAAGTACAAGATCACCCAAAGGTACCACTTCTGTCAAACCATGCTGGTTCCCCCATAAAAATTCTGCGCACAGCCATCAAATCATGTGCTGATATACCATATATCACACCCAGTCCTGAGCTCTTGCCATATTTCTCACTAACGGTAAAAGACAGTCACTAATTGAATAGTAGCTTTTTTGGTTTGTCAAACAGATGATGACAATAGGGAGCTACAGGGAACTTCGTGTTAGCAGGTTCAAACTGGCAGGGGGTGCTGTTTGAAATTCATCCCCTACTGTAACATGCAGTTGAATTTCAACATAAAACGATGGCCGAATATGATGTCAAACTACTGCTTTTCATGCAGTGTTACAGAACAGAAATAACAAGCAGCGCACTCATTCTGAACTGTATAATCAATGCAGAACCTCTGCAGATTATATTCCTAATAATATCTTTAAAAAATATATTTTTGAGCAGCTACGTGTTGGTGAAAAACCCAAAGCAGCGAGCATATTACCAGAGCTATTCTCTTTCAGAAACAAAATTCCATTAATACTATGAGCTATTATTAGAATAATCAGACATCATTACGACCAAGAATGGACTCCAGATAATCAGACTCAACTTCAGTACTGTGAAAGTAAAGTTTTTGTGTTATTTATATGCCCCCTCACTGCTTTAGTCTTTGAATTTTACCTTTGACTGAAGATTCAGATAAGGATAAACGCGTCTAGAGTGGAGCTGTTCACTGACAACTCCAAACAGAAGAGGGATCTTTTTTCAAGATAAATAGATGTGAAGTAGGTTATTCAACTCTGTCTTCTAACAAATTAACTTTCTGCACAACGAAACTAAATTTTTACTCATCATCACTTTTTCTTCTAAATAGAAGTAATGGTGGGAAAGGTTTGGGCCACGTTGCCCATGTTAGGCATGTTAGCAGTAAGGCATACTTTGCCTTACTGCTAACATGTGCCAGATCAACATCAGGAGTCATGGGAGGGGCGGGGGGGGGGGGGGCTCTGACACCACCAGAGACAGCCATTAGTGAGCTGTGGATGTTCAATTAGCAGTGAGATTCACACAGGTGGTGTTGATCACAATGTCCAAGGTGGAGCCATGTCTAGGACATCTGCTGACTCAAGTATCCCTGCCAGGGATGCCGCGGTGAACATCTGTTCACCATGGAGCTCCAAATGAACAATATCTTCTTCCCACTTAGCACAAATGGCAAACATTCAGAGTGCTCTTAATGCTACCTCTAATCACAGCAACTGAACATTTTATTCTCTGTCTGTTTCTTTTTTCTATGTTCACATCTGCATTTACACACACACACACACACACATGATCACCAGAGGCAGTGCACCAGGCAGTGCAACCCCCAGCTAGAACTGGGCTAGAGTACAGTACATGGCTGCAAGCATGATCCTCGGCGGAGGGAACCTAGTTACACCACTGATAATCTGTATATCAAGCTCTCAATCTGCCACCTGCTGAAGGAGGAAAATAAATAGACTTCATCTCGGTGAAAGTGTGCTCTTCTCGTTGGCAAAGTGATAAATCTTGCCCATTGTAAAAGTGGGACATGCTGAAGCATGGAGGGAAAGAAAGACAATGACAAGGGCACTGGAGCAGGACCACAACGAGGGAGAAGGGAGGGTTCTGAGGCGAGCATCACAGAGTCCCTCCCTCCTTCCGATGCCATCATTATGTTTCACTTACATTAACTGCATTATTGAGATTCTCCCTTGGGCCAACCCACTTAGACGACCTTCCTCTTGAGATGTCACACTGAGATTACATGTTGACAAAGCAATCAGTGGAAACTGGCC
This sequence comes from Microctenopoma stevenorrisi, assembly GCA_032270685.1. Classification (NCBI taxonomy): domain Eukaryota; kingdom Metazoa; phylum Chordata; class Actinopteri; order Anabantiformes; family Anabantidae; genus Microctenopoma; species Microctenopoma stevenorrisi. The sequence goes on from JAUMTR010000026.1 coordinate 4,697,721, forward strand.
CAAGTCTGCAAATGTCATTTTTATCCCCCATCTCCCTGAGTTGGTGTTTTCTCCTTGTGCCCTCATCTTGAAACAAGCCGGTCATCCAGACCAATTCAGAACTATCCCATAATTATAGACTTGTCAGTACTGATTTTCATCAACCACTGTGCATGTGATGATCCGGCAGGAATGTTAATGAGTCCTCAATTGGAGTTAATCAGCTGCAGGCATCACAGTGGCCACCTCAGCATTCACTCCATGGTCCTTTGCGTGGATGTCAAATTTACACTACACTGCTGAGCGTTTTGCAATGGAGCCAATGAAAGATAAGACGTTGCACAAGAAAAACTTTTTTTGTTCTTTTCTACCCCTGGGTGTCATAAAAGAAAGTGCTTCCCCGGCAAAACCTTTTATTTTTTACTCAAAGTTTATGTCCACTCACTTCACTACTCTTGACTCGGCGTACAATCCCTATACTTAATTAGTAAAGCTATTTCTTCTTCAGATAGGTCTCCCAGAGGGTCATGGACTCATAGAAATGTTTCAGCTAATGGGAGTTGGGGGCCACTTTGTTCAATTAATGTATCTCAGCTGGGAAATCTTCTGACACTTGGTGAAGGCGGTTGTCTAACAAAAAGGTTTGGATTGTGAAAAGTCCATGGAACAGGCAAAGTAACCCAAAAAGCCAACCCTAAAACACCCTTCTCTCTGTTCGATGGCATGTTACCGTAATTAACTGTCTCTTAATGTCATAAGCTCAGCTGCAAATGTCATGCGATTACTGTGTTGGAAATGTACAAAGAATCTTCAGCTTTAGGCGCAGAGGTGACTGGGACTTTAAAGTAGACCTTGCCGAGGTCATTGCAGCAACTTGCAGCATGTCTGCAACCTCTATCGGTACACCTTCAATTCTATTGATACTAATATCAAACTACAGAGACAAAGTCACAAATCACCTTGCCTATATATATTGGAGAAATATATAGTTTAGATTGTGTGTGAATATAGCATTCTGATGTATGTCAAATGAGAGTTTGACACAATAATAGACCACATCAGTATGAAAAGTGTTTTATTAGTATTTATTAGTGTTATTACAACAGTGACGCATTATATACATTTTTGGCAATTTGGGAGAATCAGAGCATACTATGCATACTACTGACACACTGTCACTTTAAGTTAAGGTGATAGAGTGAAGTCAACAGTCTTTGCAGTATTAATGTATAGTGTCTATTGTATATATCTAGCTAGTTTATGGTCTCCTCCAACTCCTGAGGACAAAGCTGGTTCTTTAGCTGCTAAATGCTCCCCTCTGTTCCCCATCTAGTCTCTAACTGTGTTCTTTTGTGTTGAGGAGGTAGTGAACAGTGGCATTATTTAGGCTTGTGAAAACAGCTGGCTACTGCCAAAGCTGGCAGTGATGACAAAGGTGAGAGTGAAGCAAAACATTAAAGTTGTGCTCTAGTAAACACTCTGCAGAGATGAGGAGAATTGCAGAGTCAACCTGGTCATTTTGTCAATATAAAAACATGTTGTTTTTGGTACCTATAATACTTTTTGGCTGGACATAAGATTGTAAGACTAGGTTAAATAGACAATTTTTGCAGAGTAAGATCAAGGTAAATTAAACTGACTAATTGTTGTATGTTGTGAAAAATGTGGAAGGAAACCAGAGTACCTGGAGAAAACCCACGTCACCACACGGTGTTCACTGCTGTAGTGGTCTCTGTCTCTCAAGATCCTTAAAATAAACATCTCATAGTCATAAACCACTTTGTCTGTGTTTGACATTAATCAGTGAAGCAGTTTAATCACGTTTGAAAGTGTGTAGATTCAAACAGAGCCAATTTCGTCGTCTTCATAAAGCTAAAACTGCCTTTCTGCTCTTCCTTTGAAATACCATAATATGCCTTACACGACAGACTTTGCTGTTGCTCTACTAATGATTAACACAGTGTGCGTTTGACGTCGTGGTACCGGATCAGCAGCAGCCGACTGCACATGGAGCCCCGATGCAGGCTCTACTGGCAGTGAATTCTAAGTAGGACACCAAGGCTGCAGGAACTTCTCATTTCTGCCGGCTCATAGCAGGGATGAAGTAAGGGCAAGTAATGTGTGTCCTTCACCTAATTCCTCAGCGCCACCAAGGCTCGGGTGACTTAACCTCACACACACTCACTTTTGTGTGTGCTGGATTTTTCAACATGAGATTCTTGTTTGAGTGCGTTTGATGAAACGCACATTATTTTAACACATAAGGAAAAAGAAATCTAGGGGTGATGTAAAATGGTTCCACAGATTATTTCAGTTGAGCATTGGATTGTAAATTGTTAGTTTACCTACATTGCATTATTTTTTACTGGCAATGCTCATAGAAGTAGCAATGCTGATACATTTGACTACATCATTGTGTAGTTCAGGATATAGCAGAAATCACAGAGATGGATATTTCTTCAAGCACATGCTGCAGATTCTTTTCATCTGCACTGTCATCCTAAACTTCCACATATCTTAATTTTAATTGTAGAGTGTCAGTTCCTTAGCAAAGTGCACATTTCAAATTGTCGTTTACAGAGTTACCATAAACCTTTCTTTTGTTAGAAGCATGCACAAAATGGTGAACCCAAAGAAACCCTAATAAAGGAAAAGCAACGTTAAACAGAAAATCCCTCTGAGCAGGCAAACCATCAAACTAACATAAACAGGGTGGCTACCAGGATGATGACAGGTGGCACAACAGGATGAACTGACAAAGGACAGTGAAGAGTGCAGGTGAAAAGGCTGATAAGAAACAAGATGCACCTGTGAGAGGAGTGAGAGTGTAGAGAGGGATGTGGCCAAGGTGATGGAGGAACAGAAAGTCAACAAATTAAGAATACGACAGTTACAGTGTCTGCCTGATAAAGATACCAGTGCGGTATCTGCTATTCTAGCTCTGTTTTTTGGTCTCCTCCAACTCCTGATGCACATATCTGGGTATTTAGCTGCTAAACACTCCACTGTGTTCTTCATCTAGTCTCTAACTGTGTTCTGTTGTGCTGAGGAGGTAGTGAACAGTGCCAAATTTGAGTCTTGTGAAAACAGCTGGCTAATGCCAAAACTGGCACTGATGACAGAGGTGAGAGTGAAAGTCCAAAGTACGCCCCCCTGAGACATCGGGTGAACGTCCCATGGGCGGTGGGCATGGACCCTGCAGCGTGTCAGGCGGACAGCCTCGGAGTGTCTCTGGAGGATGGGCAGAAGGCCAGTGGCAAAGGCTGGTCATCTCTAGAGGACAGGCAGGCACTGTAGAGAAGAAGGGGGAAGACACAACGAAGGGAGAGGGAGCTGAAGGGGCGGCAGCGTTGCTGTTCTGCTGGGTGGCCAAAACAAGGCGTTCACACATAGGAACACGAGCAGTGGAGTGTTTTTACAGTGACCTAAGTCAGTGACCCAAATTCAAAGAAATCCATCAAGGCTTTTCTGAGATATTGTGTTGTGTTTGGACATTAACCAAGAGTTTGAGCTGCTGTTAAATTTGTATTATTTCACAATAAACTATATCAGACTTCACCACAAATCAACACTTAAAAAACAACAACAAAAGGTTTCATACTTTCATACTGTACAAGCAAGATGGTGGTGCCGTTCTTAGTGAGGTGGCTTCACAGAGAGACGGATGCCTTTCTGTGCCTGTGTGGGTTTCACACTACAATCCAAACCCCAGCCATTACATCAATTATTGACACCTGAGTAGTTTTTTAACTAGTACTACTTTACGGGTGCTGAGGGGGTGACATTTTGATCAAATGCTTTTGAAAATACTTTCTAACTAAACAATAAGGTTTTCAACTGGCATGTGTGTAAGCAGCGATACATTAGACAACGCATGGGCAGCTCTGGCAAAGAACTAAGACGTTGCACGGTGAAAAGGAAGCAACTTTATCGTCACTCTCCACATTTGCCACATTTGGCCACATTTCTTTCTATGGCTGAAAGCTCCGTCAGTTGGCAGCTGTCCCTTTCTTCCCCAGACATAATCATCCGCGGCAGAATTTGAGGCCTCAATCAAAGAGCTGCATGCACAGCGCACACAGCCAGAGGAGCAGTGTATGAAACTGATCTACATGAAACACCTGGGGACAGTCATTACAGCGCTGTGGCCTATCAGATGCTGAATCCTCCTCAGAGGAGTACAGAGGTTGTACACTGCAGACTGAGGCGACCCTGGCAGATAAAAGTGTTGGTTGATGCTGCGGTCAACAGATGTTAACTTCTGAAAGCAGACTTTGGGAAATATCTAATTTTTTATCAGGTTATTTCACTTGTTAACTAATGAAAAACATCTTCCAACACAGAGCATTTCAATCCAACTCAACCCAACATTAGTTTCTTTCCTGTGAAACAGAAAGCAATAAAGATGGGATATTTGACAAACAACATGGTCATCATCATCATCATTGTCACCATGACCATATAGATGGGACCAATCATTAAATACTGATTAAAAGTTCCTGCAGCCTCAACCCCAAGAAAAAATCAAACCAAAATTCATCCATCAGCCAGTGTCCAGCCATCAGTCAGTGTGTGTCACCCTAGTTTTTGCGATGTGCGCCACATTATTGGCACTAGAATCAGTGCAACGAGTCCAAGGGTTGACCACACATGTGCCAGCTGGATCTTCTTTTCAAACAAATTATTTATTAGAAATAGCGATAAGCCATCTGTGGTGTTTAAGTATAAAGTGCTGCCACCTGCTGGTCTGGAGAGGTATTTTCTCCCACACAGGTGCAGACAGTATTTGCTAGTTGGCCATTGCTTATGTCTGCACTGTGTTCAAATGCCACCTTTTAAAATGTAGAACGAAAGGCAATCTGAGGCGATGCAATACTTTTTTTGTGTGTGTGTGTGTGCTCCTGCTTTCAGAAAGGCAAAGGAAGGAGCTCATTTTTCCACCTGAAAGACGGTGCATTCTGATAAAGACTGAGGTTAGGCTGAGAAACCACAGTAGGGTTAAGTAGAACGAAGCCAGTTCCATCTAGTCTGAGCCAGGAAACACAGTCTGACTTTCATTTAACATTCTCATGCCCTCTCCATCACCCTGCATTTGCATCACAGTGTTCACCTAGCCAGAGCTTGCCTCACACATCCACTTGTTTACGAGGAAAGAGATTTGGAGCTGCAGTTTGACTTGACTTTGTGGAGGACATCCTGTTACTGAAATAATCAACCCACTAAGCAACTATCACTCCACCCCCCCCCCCCCCCCCCCTCTGCCATACATCTCTGGGCCATGGCAGATGTCATAGCCCACAAAGGGAGGGTTTACCCAGAGGTTAGAATTTTAACTCTGAGGGCAGAGACACATATGTTGCTATAAGTACACTGAGATTGGAACAGTTCTCAGTTGCAGTGTCGAATCAACTCTAAGAATGTGAGGCGTCACTTGTGATAGCTGATGAATAGCATGGCCTGTGAGAAATGCCACATTTAGTAATGATAGGCATGTCAGATGACTTGTTTTACCAGACCAACAGTCCAAACTCAGCTGACTATCAGATAAAGAAATCCAGCAAATAATAATTTAGCTGGAAGCTGGAACCAGACATTGTTTGTCTCTTCATACTGTGGCTGAAATAGTAGGTTTGGGGTAATATCTTCATGAACGTTAACATTCTGAAAGTTGCAAAAGAGTAAATTACACATCGTGAATCATGGTTCGTTAATGGTTGAACTTCTTTGATGGAAAAAAATTTTCAGAAATACAGCTGTGCGCCAACCACCATATCAATGTTATGTATGCTTTTGGAATAAAATGCATTTGAAAAAGCAGCTGAAAATTTTCTGCCCCAGCTGACACATATGTTGGTGTTATGTAATAATAGTAATGGATTCAGTTCCCACTGACACTACTCAGTGTAACAAAGACACCTACCTCTCTTATTGTTGTATGTTTGACTGTATTGTATGTAACTGTTTGACTGTATTGTCATTTGCTCCCTTTGGGCCACTGTTGTTTTTTTAATTACACAGTAGCCTTGTTTAATAACAATGTTAATGCTGATAACTACATAACGCAGCACACTCACTTTCATATTTCATCCACAACTACCGGTCCCGTCAGTCAGTGTGTCCCCATCATTTCAGCCTGTACATGCATGTGAAAAAGGAAAACTACATTTCCTTAAAAATCTGTTTAACCATCCATGCTTACGCCAACCTTGTCAAACATGTTCAGTTGGGACAATGTGGTTTTGCTGGTAGTCGTGTTTTATAAAGAACACCCAGGTGTTTTGCCTGTGTGAAGGTCAGAAGAAGGCAATAAGACATTTCCCAATGGAAATGCTAGAGACGGGCTGGGAATTGGACTGTGAGATATGATCCTTAAATGTTACCTAAAATCTCACAGCAATCTTATTAGGACCTCTTTTAACTGTTAAAAGGTGCATTTCATAAAACCTTTAGTGCTTTTTTATGATTCATGAATATGTTTGCTACAAAAATGTATTCATGTCACATTTTAACTACTGGGCTTTACTTGAATATGTTTACCGAGGGAACATATTTGTTATTGCAGCTCCCGGTTCTTTAAGGCGAATCTAACCCACCAAAGACACAGTGGGGAATCTGGTTTCAGTCTTAAAAATAATGAGTCAGATATCAGTTAGCGCCCCAAAGACATGTCCAGGTAGATATAAAGTTAAATGCGTTTAATTCTAAGGCTGCAGACATGTAGACGATTCCAAAATCTGTGCCTGAACCCCGGAAAGCATTAAAATGTAGTAATGACCAAAGTCCAGGAAAACAACAGGAGAGCATGATGGTCTATTGATTCTGTATGTTCTACTGTGAACAAATTTAGCAGAATGTGCAATAGCAGACTAGACTAGATAGCAGTGTGTGGGTACTTGCAGTAAACACAATCACTACCATATTATAATGGCTGGTGTGTGTGTGTGTGTGTGTGTTAGTCACACCAAAGCCAATCAAGAATCAAGAAAAAAAAAGTATGTTGCCCAATAAAATGGTCCTGCCAGCCCCTCGCTTTCACGTAATGAGCTGTGTTTCTCCTCCGAATACAGTCACAACTCCAGTATCAGCCGGTCTTTGATGTGACTGCTGTGTCGTAATTTCAAAAGAAGATTCTTGTTTTAGTTTTGAGAAGATCAAACGTGAGCCCAGCTTTTTAAACTCCATTATTTAAATGGTGCATGACACTAGCGCAGAAACAACATGTCCTGTCTGCAGCCGCGTCTTCGTATCTGCTATTGATCTAAGTCCTTACTCCAAGCATCAAAGATGTACACTTACCAAACAGGCTGGCTTTGTTTACAAATCAGATTGATCACTTAGATTTTTTTTCCTGTGCCAAATAGGAGGGGAGCCTGTGAATTTTAAACACACACAGAAAGACACAGAGCTCAGCAATATTTGCCCCTTTTTCCTGACCTAAACAACAGCCAGTGACGCAGATTGATTTTGTTTTGTCGTGAGACTGCGTGATAAGCAAGGGGGAAAATAATGAGCGTTGTCGCATTAATTAATTGAGAATGCATTATGGGTCATACATTTTAAAAGTATTATGCATAAGGAATCAACAGATGCTGTGGCAGCTGGCTACATATCCTCTCAGATGCCCAATCATTTCATAGTGAGTGTTTGATTGTGTCTTTTGCACTGGAATAATAATTAGTGACCCACTGGAAATATATCACAGCAAAGTGAGAAGGTAGTTGCCTTGTGCTGGAGTGTGAAAGCCTTTAAAAAACATTTTGTAACTTCAACATCTCTTTAAGTGAGAGCCTTGCACGGAAAGGCAGCTGGAGATGACCGTTTATACCTTTCCATCATTTACTCTTATTATTCTTCATCTCCACTTTTAACATAAAGTGCATGGGTGGTAAGTGCACAGAATTTTGTATATGTGGTGGTTATTGTGTGTAAGTGCATGTGTGCAGAGCTTCGCATATGAATCATGCAATGGGCCTAAGGTCCATTTTAATTTTTAATTACATTTATTTAATACATATTGCTGCAGTTACCGAAGTTGTTGTGATTAACCCTGCTCCCCCCGTGTGTATTGCTGATGATGTCACTGATTATGTATTGATGTCACGTGTGTCACGTGTGAGTTTGAAGTAAGTAGCTGACTTTAGTAATATAACTTTTGTTATAGCAGTACATTGTGGAAACTGTGTCGTCAAAGCAAAACATAACAATTTCATGACTTTTGTTTTCTGTGATGGCACCAGAGGGAAAGACAACTAGACTGTCAAAAAACAGTCTGGAGCTTTATTCCCTGACGTCCATGCAGCCTTAAGATTACTTGTACAAACTGATAAAAGTCAAGGTGAACAATGCTGTTCAACAACAACGCTGTAGTACAGGTGTAATTAATATTCAGATAACGTCTCACTTGTAACCAGCAACGATTACAAAGAAGGAGTTCATCAAGTTCAATACCTATTTGGGTTTTTTACAGCTCAGTATGAAATAATAGTCAATGGAGCAGCAGTTACAGTGTCTGTGTCTGTGTCAGTAAAAGACCGAGTCCAGAAAATCTATTTTGAGCTCAGAAAATGTTGTTCAAACAAGTTTTCTTCAGGAAATGCTGAGGCAACAAATGTAGATTTATGAAAAATAATTTCTTGATAACCAAAGTAAAGCAAGGATTTAACAGAAACACTTCTCAACTTCTTTTCATTTTCTTTACAGCTTCCTTTTACCTTAAACAGCTTATTTAATCTTCTTTATGACATAATTTACAGCTTCTCTACCTTCTCCCTTAATCACATCTTGCGTCACTTAAAAGGGGGCCTGTGTGTAACATGGAATAACATGGAGTAACATGGTTCCTACCCATGAACAAAACAGAGAAAAAAATGAAATAAATAAACGCAATAAATAAACAAGTTGAGTCTCTATCTGGAGCATTATCATTTAATTGCACACATAACACAACAATCTATACCTAGAATAATTTAGAAAATGTACAATCCAAGTGATTAATATCAGTGATTGGCACTCATTGGTAATTGTATCGGAATCAGCAGCAAAAAAACATCCAGAGTTCAATCGATATTATCCTGTTGTATTTGGATTTGGATGGTTTTCTAATAATCAGCTTTTTACACGCAAAACCCAACAGAGAGATAGTAGTGGCTGGTTGCGGTGTATTTTTATGGCCCAAACAGACCAGCTGATGTAAAAACATATATAGCATATAAACAACGCAATTTCCTTGGTAACCAGCATTCGCTCCTCTCATGTACTATGTGCTGTTTTTAGTTGGCTACGAGAAGCTTTTCAGCCGGCAAACAAATGTTGTAACATAAGTGAAGCAAAAAGCGGTTCTCACGCTCTCATGCATTGCACTATATGTAGATGAGATAAAACAATATAGATCGGGAGAGTATGAGAAGGTAAAAGCAACACACCTGACCTCAAATGAAAGTACAGTAAATTGCAATCATCATTATCAACAGTGTGATAAAAAAATAATTGACAACAGCTTTGGTGTCTCTCTGTTTATGTTCAAGTTATGTTTAGGCCTTGGTCTGGAGATTGCATGACCTTCCATTCTAAATGGTTTGCACTCTAAATATTTAATAATTTTACCAAAGATTGTCCCTTTAAAGTGCACGCGAAAGGTTTTGTACCTCAACGACAAGCTCAACAAGGACACAGGAACAAGTAACTTTACACTGTAAACAGAGATGTCAAGTAAATTTACTTTACTACTATTACGTTACATTTACTTCGAAGTACATGTACGTCGTTACTGTACTTAAATAGATATTTCAGGTATCTGTACTTTAAATGGATTATTTCTTTTACTGACGACTTTTTACTTCTACTCCCTACATTTCTAGAGAAATATCTGTACTTTCTGCTCCTGACATTTTCGAAAATGCCTCTTTACTTTAATTGTGAAAACAATGAAAAAATCGAAACAAAAGGAACAATCTCTCACGTGGACAGAAAGAGTCATAAAACAATAATTTCTTTTCCAGCTGCAGCGAAGAAGAACATGAGCATAAGAAAAACATTTCCTGCTGCTGATACATGCGCTCTGTTCACTTCAATCTAGTTATGCTCCGATCAATCGGCCACCGGTCAGTATCGGACGATTTGTTAAAAAGTTATGTGATCGATGCATTTCATTGACGATCATGAAAGCTGATCACCTGTAGCTCATGTTTTATGTCACACAGAGGTCCTGGGTGCGGTGTAGCACCCATAAAAAAAACAGCGGAATGCTTTGGTAATAAAAACTTCATACACTATGCAAAAAAACAAATATTACAAGACACAGTGTTTTTACATTTAGCCAGCTTTAACAAATGAAAACCAATAACATTGTAGATGAGGAAAAATGAAAACCGTCAAAGCAAAAATGTAAAATTGTTAACACGTTTCCGGTGCTGGCAGTTTCTCTCTGTCTGCAGCCGTGACTGGCTAGTTTCTTACCGTAGCGTTGCTTCGCCTCTCTCACCGTTTTGCGCACGTTGTATGACGCAGCCTTGTGAAGAGACATGTCCTAAGACGCCAGTCCCGCATTATACGCTGCGGTGCGAGATCTCAGAGCATCGCGGACAGTTTTATCCACCCACGGCTTCTGATTAGGAAACGCTTTGATGGTCGTTCTCTGCGCAGTGTCATCGGCAAGTTTTCGATAAAACCCACGACCGCTTCCGCAAACTCGCTGATGTTATTGGAGCTGCGTCGAAACATGTCCCAGTCTGCATCATCTAGTGCGTCCTGTAATGCCGCCACCGATTGGTCCGTCCAGCGCGTAACCTCCCTCTGAACCGGGGATTCCTGCTTGAGCCTTTGTCTGTATCGCGGCATGAGGAAGATCGCGGCGTGGTCGGATTTTCCAAAGGGGGGAAGAGACTGTGCTTTATACCGTCTTTAACTGTTGTGTAACAGTGATCTAGTGTCCTTTCACCCCTGGTGGGGCAGGTGATATGTTGAAAAAAGTTCGGCGCTGCGCGGTGTTTTAACTGGTGATGTGCGAGTGCCTCGTGAAGCTCGCTTAAGGCAGTGTCAGTGTTGGCTTGAGGCGGGATGTAAACAGCAC
>JAUMTR010000026.1:4708867-4850568 GCA_032270685.1 Microctenopoma stevenorrisi
ATTTTGTTGTATTTATCCGCCACACCTTAAAGGCCGGTCCGTGAAAATATTGTCTGACATTAAACCGGTCCGTGGGGACCGCTGCTTTATAGGACTGCATCAAAAAGCATAATTGTGATGACACTTAGGATCAGGGCCGGCCTAAGCCCCCACAGGGCCCTAAGCAAAAACTAAGTCTGGGGTCTTCTATTGAGTAAGACTGATTCATGATCATTCACATACTTATCATAATCTCATTGCAGCAATAGATACAACATGCATTACACAATGGACTTTGCTCTGAAATGGTAATAAACTCAGCTACAAGTTTTGCCTAAGGTTGATTTCCAAGTAATATTCAAAGCAATATCTTACTAACTGGGATGCTGAATGTCACAGACCACTAAAATTAACAGAATAAATCAACATAAAATATATTTACTGTAAACACGTCAACTGCTTTATTATTTTTGGTTTTAAATTAACTTTAACAGCAGTGAACAACAATTAAACCAATGTAAAGAATATAAACTAACAGTATCTCATTAATATGTTCTCTATATGAAACAGATAGCATAAAATAAAAATATCAAACTTATACTTTAATAAACGTAGACAAAATAAGGTAACAAACGCTGTTTTCAGAAGCCAAACACTAGCTTCAACTTCTGAGCTGATGACAGTGACGGACTTGTCAGGCTTTGTTTCAAAAAATTGTCCGAAACAGTGCGCGAGTGTGAACAAGTGTGATCAAGTGTGCGCGAATGTGAGCAAGTGTGAACAAGTGTGCACGGGTGTGAACAAGTGTGAGCAAGAGTGAATTTTTGTTAGTAAGTGCGAACAAGTGTGAGCGAGTGTGCACAAGTGTGAAAAAGTGTGGCGGAGTGTGAACAAGTGTGAGCAAGAGTGAATGTTTGTTAGTAAGTGCGAACAAGTGTGAGCGAGTGTGAACAAGTGTGAGCAAGATTGAATGTTAGTAAGTGTGAACAAGTGTGACCGAGTGTGAAGAAGCGTGAGCATGTGTGCGAACCTGTCCGAATGTGAGCGAGTGTGAATGTATGTTAGTAAATGTGTAAGAGTGTGAGTGAGTGTGCGAGCCAGTCCGAGTGTGAACGAGTGTGCGAGCGCGAGTGCGAGCTAGTCCGAGTGTGAACAAGTGTGAGTGAGTGTGAGCGCGTGTGAACAAGTGTGAGCACGTGTGCGAGCCAGTTTGAGTGTGAATCTTTGTTAGTGCTTGTGAACAAGTGTGAGCGAGTGTGAGCGAGTGTGAGTGAGTGTGAACAATTGTGAGCAAGTGTGAACAAGTGTGAGCACGTGTGCGAGCCAGTCCGTGTGTGAGCGAGTGTGAATATATGTTAGTAAGTGTGAACAAGTGTGAGTGAGTATGAACAATTGTGAGTGAGTGTGAACAAGTGTGACCGAGTGTGTGAGCCAGTTTGAGTGTGAGTGAGTGTGAATGTCTGTTAGTAAGTGTGTACAAGTGTGAAACTTCTTCTGGTGTGAGCGGAGCTCTGTTCACATCAGGCTGCTTATATACAATATTTAATAATAAACAAGTAACGTTTAATAATATATAAATCAACACTCCCATATGAAAATAAAACAAAAAAGTTATTAAATAATATTTTATTCATATTAAAGTTATTTGCTCTGGGGGCCCCCTAGTGGTGAGTGAGGTCCTATGCAAGTTGCTAGTTCGCTGAAACATAATGTCATCATCACTGCAGAGTTACAAAACTGTCTTCTGCTGATAATTTGCAGACAGACAGTTGCTGAGTGTGCTGGTGCCAGAGTTTCAAAGAGAAGTTCTATCTTCAGCTTAGCCGGAGGAACGAAGCTCATCAGTGCTCAACACACTTCTGGTTTCTGAACCAAGGAGCGTTTAAAAAATCAAATCCTGTTTACAAGACATTTGAAGGACAGAGATAAGAGATTAACCCTTTCTTGCCAAAGGAAGAAAAACTATGATTTGACACATATAGATTTGAAAGTGATGAAATTGTAAAAAGATAAAAGATGCATCTTTTTTTAATCATAGACTAAACTTCCTACTGTATTTCACAACCAGGAAACCCAACAGTTGTATATATATATACTGCTGTACGAGTATATTCTAGTTGTGCAGATGTCAGTGTAAACACATCATCCTCCCGTCTCCTGCTGACTGCACGGACTGCTTTTTACATTTTTTTCCTGATACCAAGAGATTGAGCACTGATTGCTTGTCCCCTGCTGTCCTGCAGCATGGGAGTGATCTGCAGGCGTGAGGACAGCAGGCCATTATTCAGTCTTTAGATGTGCTGCTTCTTATCAGCACGGAGGGTTGACTGAGGCAGCTGCTCTTGTCAAAACGCCAGCACCCGAGTGTCCTCCAGGGGGACAGGATTTGACGGGGCTGCTCAACAAACTCCTCGGGGGGAAACAAAAAAGGGAAAGAAATACACAAACATCTCCCAGACAGCAAGTGTCATGCTCTTGAAACTGCGCACGACAATCCGCCATCATCACCTGCCTCTCGCTCTCAGCGCTGGCTATTGTCAGCGTGAAGGGCGTGGAGGAGGTGTTTGACAGGTGACAGCTGTAGAATGAGTGTGACAATCTTTGGTCACTTTAAATAGAGAGGAGATAACTATCTCAAATGTAAAAGCTTCTTGCCATGTCTCCCTTTCTAGTGATCTGCCAGCTTGTATTAGAATTCATCAGCTGTGCTCTCGAAGGGTTCATTTACCCTTAATGATCACCTTATTCCTTATGTTGCCTTATAATAAAACAATGGGAGCTATTAAATACATTTTTACAGATTGTGATAATAAAAAAACAGGTGTAGCACTACATTCACATGCCTCCGAACTGAATCCAGTGATTTCAACGTCTTGAAAAACTCTAGTAGTAGCACATGGATGTAATTTCTGCAATACTATGTAAATAAGAACCGACTGTCATTCTCCCCAAAGAAGGCGGCAGTCGTATCCTCTGAGTATCAAACACTCAAAGGACATAGTTCTTGACCAGCAGCCCAGCCAACACATATTGATGTTTTTCCATCCTCTCACTCTGCCTCCTCTGGATCTGAATGCAAGACAGAAGGTCAAGGCCAACAAACAGCTCCGTCTGTGGCTAATCTAAGGAAACTCTCCCTAACTTCCTGCTTTATAAGTCACCAAACTATCATCATTCACAAGCTGATAATAATAATCATCTTCAGGAGTCTGTTCTTGACCCATCCAACAGCAGATGTCCAACACACTGGACGAATGGGATGTTTTGTACATAGAAGCTGCTTCTAAATTGTTCCATATAATAAGCAAAGAAGATACGTATCAGCAAGCTTAATGTTGTTTATAATTTATATGGTGATGATGAGAGGTTGAGCATGAAAGACTGATCCCTAGACTCAATTTTGGCATAAATGTTTGAATTATTGTTATTCGAGCAGACTCTATCGCAGTATTCTGACTCCATCAGCAGATACAGTATTGGAGGTAATTTTGTTAAGACCAGCCTGTGAAACCTCCGCCTCAGGGAGAGAAGGTAGAAAATGATTACTGGTGCTGCATGGGAACATTTTGCCAAATATATTCTATTAAAATAAGTGTGTTTACAAGTTCCTGTGGGTGAATTAAAACTGCTGAGAGCGAGGAGCGCACTGGTATTCTAGACTCAACTTTACAACAGGGATATTTGATTAGTTTTATTCTTTTGCAATTAAGTCTTTTTTTAATGCATAGTCTATTGTTCAGTGGCTTGCTGTCAAACCAAAACTGTCATGCAGGTATTTACCAGAGTTTAGTAGAGTGAACAAACGATCACGTGGAGTACAGTAAGAATATCTTATTAATCACAGCTCTGCTCAACAACGTCCCACTGAAAACCAGTCTAACCGCAATCAAAGCGCATGATGAAATCATTTCCATTTTTTTCCAATATGATAGCTGGCTGTGAGCATAATCAGTACTATTGCTTTTCGTTGGTGAAAGTTCACATCATGCCTAAGCTTCCTGCAGATGGT
The DNA here is from genome assembly GCA_032270685.1 of Microctenopoma stevenorrisi. Taxonomy (NCBI): domain Eukaryota; kingdom Metazoa; phylum Chordata; class Actinopteri; order Anabantiformes; family Anabantidae; genus Microctenopoma; species Microctenopoma stevenorrisi. Next base: position 4,712,856 of record JAUMTR010000026.1, read on the forward strand.
CGGTTAGAGCTCCAGAGCACAGTCCAGCGCACAGACCTGTCAACAGAGCCATTCAGACTGTTATGCAGTTTGAGCAAATCTAAGCCTCGGGCATTCAACAGTGGGTTCTCATTTTCTTTACTTCCCATAACCACCAGGAAATCATAAATAAGTCAAGTCTCTGACATGCAGGGAAATGCAAAGATTCAGGGGTTAGCAGTAAGGGGGAGGCTCGCTGCTGACCTCTCATGAGGAGAGGCTCAGCTCTTTATGATGGACAGAAATGTTTGAATGTCTGTCAAACATTTATGAGAGCGAGAACCAATCAGCTCTTCATGTTTGTTTAAGCAAGGGGCTATTTCATGGAAGAACATACAGTAGCTGTAGCTGAGATTCCCCTGCTCTTTGTACGCTTCTCATTGTAGTGAATGCAGGAAACATTTTGATATTCAATCTGATGATGTACCAGCTTGTCTGGATTTGTAACCACATATCAGTAATCGTCTGTACCTAAAGCACGCCACTGTCACATCTGTGGCAGCTGTAGAAACGTTTGGCTGCGTTATACAAGAATGTGAGAAATCTTGATGTAAACGTCTTTGTGAAATTTCAAATGATGTTTAAATATTTCAACTTGAATATGAATCAGTACGTGTTTTTACCGGTGGTAGTTCGTAATGACAGACTGACAGAGAATTATTACATGACTCTGCAGCTTCCCTAAAAGCTGTAATGTCTTCTGTTTTTTGTTTGTTTGTTTTTTTACATGCTTTCAGCATAATTTCCAGCAGCATTAGACAGGTTGGTTTTCTATCCAAAGAGAAAACTTTGAATTGCACTTGTATAAAAACCTTAAATGTCTAAATAATAACAAAAAAAACATGGACATATGTTTTTTACTTCATGTTCAGGATGTTGGCATGAGTCACTGCCCTGTGATGGAACAGTTTTCTCCGTTGGTGTTTATTGACGTGAGTTTTTACACATACCATGTGTTGGATCAATCTTTTCTCCTCAGTCCTTGTTCCTCCAGCGTTAGTCACCATGCTGAGTGCATATTAACCATATCATTCACCAGCTCCCCCCCACGTCATACGTTCCTTCAATCTGACAAAAGTTAATGCTTAAAATAGCAAGTCCTCCTGTCAGAGAATCCAATCTAAAATTAAGTCCTGTTCAATCATACATAAGCCAAATTTCAAAGGAAGACAGTTGAATAATGGAACAAAGATTCCCCAGTGAAGCTATTATGGTTTACATGCTATGAGTTAACCCAGAATATAGCAGTCACCTTCACTCCATCATCTCTCACAGCTCGCAGCATGTTGAAACATGCAAGGCTGTGTCTCCTTCATCCAAGGAAGGGTTTTTTATTCAAACAAACACATTACAGCTCAACAGCATTTCAAAAAGTCATTTACACTACAACAGGGAATGCTGAGGGCTGTGGTTATTCCTCTTGATTTGTGGATTTCATCTGCAGCCTTTCCCTGTATTTTAACTTTTTCTATGACGGAGGAAATGTCTGAATGTCTCTGTAGCATATTATACAGTGTACTGCATGTTGATTGGGTGCAGCGTTCACAAGCCACAAGGGCTTTGAAACCCTGTTTTCTCCTTAGCAATTATAGTTCTCCAAACCAAAGATGAGTCTGCATATGATATTAAAAAAATGTTTATATTCTGCTGGAAATCTCCTTATGTCGGTCTGTATAATGAATTGACACGATGGACACTGTAGCTTCAGTCAAATTCAGTAAACATCAAGTCCTCAGTATATTAATAAATGACAATATCTCAATTTCTATCTAATACAGTAACATTTCTAATTATCTCATCCAATTTATTACTGTTTTTAACATTGTTCTATTACTGTAGTCAATGGGATTTTCAATTTATTATATCTGTATATGCATACACTTCCAATAACTAATTGTAGTGCAGAATATACAGTTTAAACTACCTTAACCTTAGCTTTGGTACAACTTATTCTACACACGCGCAGCTCAGCTGTTTAGTGTGGATGCTTATGCTCATGACAGCGAACATAACACTGTTGCCCACAAACAACAGCTTGTGGACAAGAATGAGGCACTATGAGACCATTTAAATTAAACACTGGTTGCACACAGCACTGACTTACACATACTTTAATTTGGTAAAGACCATATTTTAAAGAAGGGTTACACAAACTCGCACACACACACACCCAGTCTGCAGGGGGATATGTCTCTGGCTCTCCGGCTGGCAGTCTGACAGCAGCATCTGTGAGAATCTGTGTGCTGCAGTTGATGACACTGCTCTGAACTGTCACGGGAGCAGATGGTTTATCTATTGAAAGTAAAAAAGAAAAATAGAGAGTAAGGCTTCAGAAAGCGAACAAACAAGCCACTGAGTGATCAAAGCATCACTGGCCTTTGGATCCCTTTTCTCTCCTCAAAAATGCATTAAAGAAGGGTCACGCAGTTGAAATTCCTACATACACCCGTCTTGGAAAGGGAAGCATGTGTAGCGGGCAAATGTTTTATTCTCTTTCAGAGTTATTGTGGGAATAAAGCAATTTAGACTATCTTTTGAGACACACTTTAGCTTTTTATGCTACAGTTGTGTTAGAACGAGCAGTAACGGAGGAGCTATTGAACAATAAAATCCATATTGACATGGCTGTGGATTTTATGGGATAAAATAACAAGCTTGTTGGATATTGAAAAAAACAAACAAATGAGTCTAACTTGAGTCCTGAGTTTGTTTTCGCAGACAGTTCAAAAGTGGTAGAGTAATTCATGGGAATATTCACCAGAGGTAGGTGATCAACTGGATCAATGTCCAAAGGCCTAAACACAAATGATGGCACCACATAATTTGTGAAAATATTCTGCTGCCCAGAATCCTAAAGCAGAATCAAAACGACAAATTCATTACATTTGACTCAATTTGCATAATGAGTTTACAATCAGTCAGACTTAATGTGATACAGTATGTCTCCCGCGTCAATGCAGATTTCCACTGCAAATTGAGCTGCCTGCCAAAGGAAATGTACGGTATGAAGATGAGGATCTTCCTTTTGAAATCATGTTTTTTGTGTTTCACATTTCACCCCGTGATTTTTTTGGAGCTCAATGAAACCTCTAAGTTTATCAGTCAGCTGCTAACAAGCTCTGCTAAAGTCCTTCTAAAAGGTCAGCCATCCATTGAGAGGTGGGGACTTTCTGAATAATTCATCTTCACTGTTATCCTTCGGAAATTGAGAGCAGGAAATCAATTCCACATGCATGGCACTACTGTCCGTATTTACCGCCACAGTGTCTTAGGCAACATTTACTCTCTAATTAGTGGATAATCAACAAATAAATGGATTTTACAAGGTGCAAAAGTAAACCCCAGTTTGTCTAGATGAATTATTTATAGAGGGTGAAAATACTTTTGATTCACTTTTCATTGTATTTTTTACAGTACCAGGAAGAAGGTGAAGGTCAGTGTTAACATACTGGAACAATTCAGTTTCTTCCCTCCACAGTGAAAGTCTTCTAAGTGTTTTGGAGCCTTTATGGACACGGACATGTCAAAGTGCTGCTGTAACAAAGCTACAGCAGTTGTTTAACTGGATTGGAACATTTTCTTGTTACAACTGCCTCAGCACTTGAAGCACACAAGTTATTGAAACACTTAAAACTAACTCTGTCCTCACAAACCTATCGCCAGGAAAGAATGTTGCGATCGGACGACTCTGCCTATTTTTAGCATCTCACTTTTCTCCAGTTGGTAACTAGGGCATAGTTAAGCTTAGATAACAAAATATCTCTGTATTGGGTAAATAAAGACACTGTTTTTGGTTAAAAGTTACTACGCTAATAAAACATCTGTAACAGAGCAGCTCCATTCACCAAAACAAGAGCCAGACATGCAAGATGCAATCAGCTGACTTCCAAACTCTTACTTTCTATGTCACTGAACAAAAGAGGCCTCCTGTTCTGGCACTGAACATCGCTGTTAGATGGATCACATGTGGTTTATATTTGTTGGAGCAACTTTTTAGCACATGCCCGTCTCCTTTTCCATCTTTAGTCATCTCTGGAGAGGCGGTCTGTCTTTGCATCATCTGATTTCTCAGATTTTATAATCCAACAAAGACCTGCACAAGTCCCCGTATTACAGTTCCTACCAAAGTATTCACGTGGGAAAAAAGGAAAATGATTGGATTCTTTCTCCACTAAGTGTTAAGTGCTAAGTGTTTTACATAATTGACCTGTATCCAGCATCATGCATACTGCCAGTGGAGTAACTGAAGATGAGGCAGGCCATCAGTTTTTCTACTAAAACTAGTAAACATTGCCAATTCGAAAAAGGGTTCCCTTGAGAGAGACCACAACGATCGGAGGAGTGTTAGAGACGGCTCATAAATAACAGACAATGGGAAAACAGAGAGAGGTGCAGGTGAGATGTAAATAAAGAAGGTAAATGCATGGAGGAGAAGAAAGTGGGAAAAAAAGAGTATCCATATAAATCTTCCGTCTTTGGCAGGCCTATAAACAATTTGAAAAATGTAGGATTTCTTTTCATGCAACCAATTATCAGCTGAATAAAGAGACTCTATCTAATCTATATAAAACAGCCTGTGTTGCAACAGTGTCACACCTTAACTGCTAGAGAAGCTATCATCATAAATAATGCATGTATGCATGCATAATGTCATGTAAACATAATATTGTAATCCTGAAACATGTTCTCTTTGTTTAGATACGTTTTGAGATTTCTTTGCAATATCCTCCAGTGCTCCATAGACTGTAGATTTGCACATTCCCAATGTAAACATTCAGGGTTACCAAGAACAAGAGCTCTGTTTGCTATTAATATCATATTTTTCTTTGCTGAATCCTAGGACTATTTGTAGCTGAAGTGACCCATTTTCCTCACAGCGTTCATTAAAAGTCATTAAACTTTAATCTGATCTGCCTCTAATTTAAGGGACGTATGATAAATCGCCTACTAGTCTTGCCATATAGGCGTCACTACATCCTCTTGAAACATGTGAAAGTCAGCTTCAGCTGCGCCATAGCAACCAGGCAGCCCACCCGAGCCAATCACATTCCAGTGATCATCTTTTGGCCCTTGTGGGTGGCATTTTAAAGAGCCTGTCGTCACAGTGGAAGCAGAGGGATAATGGTAAGAGAGCTCTCTGGCGTGGCCTGTGGCAAATGGAGCAGTGATGTACAGAGGACTGTGAGCTCCTTGGTTACCTTGGGATGTCCTTGAAAAGATTATTGATGTCATTTCCACCCACACAACAGCCGTTCTCTTTGATTTATTTTTTTCACCAAACATACTGGACCCACTAAGAAAAAGGTGCAAGCACATATTCTGTCCTGTCTCTTTGCATTCTCAACCTTCTCTGTAAACATTCTGATTTAAATGATTTGTGTTTGCGTGTTACATTTCTCTACGTTAAGTCCTGCACCATATGATGAATTTTTGAATTTAAACTGTAAAAAAAAAATAATCTGACAGACGTAGTGTAAGATTTTATTATTTTAAGTGGGTCTAACCACATATTAGCAGTAGCATTTTGACATTAGCAAAATTGTAACAATGTTGTGTATGTCTAAAAAATACAGTTCCTACCTGACAAAAAAAATATTTAACTGTTTTCCAATCAATATTTTTAAAAATGACATATGTGACCCTAACAAACACACCTCACAGATGCAGGTGCACCGAACCTCAGCTTCATTTTGAATGAAAATATTACTCAGTGGTTGGTATGCAAGCTGCACAGCTCCTTGTCCAGGCAATGGTCATCTCTAAACTTGACTATTGCAACTCTACTGGCTGGAGATTCTGCAGTTACCATCAAACCTCTCCAGATGTTCCAAAATGCGGTGTCTCACCTCATTTTCAACCAGCCAAAAAACACTCATGTCACGCCTCTTCTCACCTCTCTTTACTGGCTCCCAGTAGCTGCTTGCATCAAGTTTAAATCCTTGATACCTACAGGACTCTCAATGGATCTGCTCCATCTTACTTTGACACACTACTGGTAAGTTACACCCCTACACGCTCTCTCAGATCTGCGAATGAAATGAGGTTAAAAATTCCATCTTCACGGGGTCACAGATCACAGTCTAGTCTTTTCTCCTTTGTGGTCCCTGGCTGGTGGAATAACTTGCCCTGCCCCATTCGACTGACAGACAGTATCACCACCTTTAAAAAACATTTAAAACTCACTTATACTCACTTGAAGTACAAAAAGTACTTCAAGCGAGTCTAACACACACACACACACACACACACACACGCGCGCGCGTGCACACATTCATTACGTTGTCTAGCACTAAACAATTCCTATGCATGTTTTTGTCTTGACGAGTTAGGCCTCATCAGGGTGCTTTCTTGTAGTATCTCAGCTTTTGCGAGAACTGAATGGTAATTGCTGGCGTCTTCTCCTTGTAAGTCGCTTTGGATAAAAGCGTCTGCCAAGTAAAGTAAAGTAAAGTAAAGTAGAGTAAAGTAAAGCATGCCTTAAAACTTTGGGGCATGCTCCTTATGAGTTGATGTATGGTGTCCTGGGAATATCTGCTCGCTGATCCTGACCAGGGTATCACTTAGCTCCTGCACAGTCTGAGGTGCAACCTTGCAGCACTGAATGAAACTGAACATGATGTTGTTGGATTTAGTTTAGGTGAGTGTGGAGGACAGTCATCAATTCTTTCTTCTTCTAGGAAGTGCAAACATGCACCAGGAGGAACCCAGGGGGCACTGCACCAGTGAAGGGTCTAACAATGGGTCTAAGGATTTCATCCCGATATATAATGGCAGTCCGAGTGCTATTGTCTGTCCTGTACAGGCCTGTGTGTCCCTCCCACCACTAAACCAATCATGCTGAACAAAGTTGCAGCATAACGCTCACCGTGGCTTCTCCAGACGCTTTCAGGTCTCAACCTGCAAAATATTCCTGTTTTTGGGGTCGGCTCCTTTAGTGCTGTTAGTTTTAGTCCTGTTGTTCATTTCATTAACACCCAAACAGATGACACTGATTATCAACCCCCTCTGCTACTTAACTGACCAGATCAACATCGCAGAAGTATAACTGACTTGATACTATACTCTGATTGAAAAGTACATAATGAGGGATAATTGATTGATCTGGTTCTTTACAACTCTGCTGAATGGCTGTAGTAACAAATGGCACAGTGTATTGTGTTGCTTCGTGGGTCATTTTGATATCTATTTTCTATTAGCCTGTCTCAACAGTAGATCTTTTTTTGTAGATTTCACAAATTGTGCTCTACACCCACTGAAAGCGGCTCAACCTCCCTTGAAAGCAGTTGCTTCTTCAGTACATTACAGTAGTTATAGTACCTCTCGACTACAGTCCTTTGTTCTCTTCCTCTTGTCCCTTCTTGCTCTGACAGCTCGCCTGATGAAGTTAACCTGAAAATCTCGGCAATAAATCAAGGCACCTTCGTTGTCCAATTGATAACAACTCATACTCAGCAATTATCTGCTGAATCAGATTGGTCACTGCACGACTAGGGAGCCATAAATCTGCAGCACATTCTGATCCCTTAGATATATCCAAGGGAAATGAGAGCGGCGGAGAAGCTGCTGACTTGTCGCTGTATTTTCCTTCAGGAGAGAGCAAGGACGGGTTGGAGAGAGCAGGCTATGCACGGTGAATGAAAAAGCATGTGAGACGTTGGATTTCAGGGTATGCACAATATACTCTTGCTTCACTAACATGAAACTATATGAAAAAAGCAGCTAATTTATGGAATTAAGTTTCCATACTGACGACCACAGAGAAATGCCTTTGAACCCTTTCAGCAGTGGTAATTGAAACTATTGACACTGCGGCAAAGAAGCACTGAGGTGTTGTGTAGGATACATGTGATTTTTTTGTTGATGTAAAATAACAGACCAAAACATACGATGTTACTGTGTCCTTTTAACAGGGTAATCAACTGACAAGCAGTTCTCCAAATTACGGAGACAGTAAACGTTCTACCCCACAGCTGACTCACAATTTTCATTTAAATTGCAACTCTCGGTGCACCTTATAGCCAAGCGCCTTTAAACTATCAGTCCAGCACAGATAGACTGAAGTTGTTTTTGTGACTCAGTGACAAAGCACTCCCGGGCCCACCTCCACTATTTCACCATTGCATGGTTCAGTGGTGCAGTTGGGGTTGATAAATGATTTATTTTCTTCAGTGTTCACCACAGTTGCTCAACTTTGCCCAAGCCGTTTCCACTCATAACACTGTATGATTTATGTGGGAACATTCAATTCGCTAACTTTGGGTTTTCCTTAATGCTCGGCTGCATGGACCGGGTTGGATGATAGGAATCCTCAGCTGTACAAAACAAGGCAACAGTGAACCTGTCATTCCTCATGAATAATGCAGCTCTTCTCTGGGTCAATCTAACAGATGTTGTACCTTGATTTCTCATGGATCTGTGCTGCATCCCCCAGGACAATCAGTGTGATTAGAAAAAGTCTTGGGGTTGCCATGGAGTGATGCGTCATTTCACCACATTTGTCAAAATTGAAGCTGGGGTGTTGACCTATGACAAATTTAAAAAACGAACAAGCAGAAAATGTGGTTCCTTACTTAGAATGATTAGTGTAAATCAGAAAATGTCAGAACAGCAGGTTGACATACTAATCTACTAGCAAAGAATTAGTGGAGACTGCTGCCTTTTCGATTTTCCTCTAACTACCTCAGCTGCGTTGGACATCATAGAAAACATAATTAGTTTTGTGATGTCAATGCAATCTTTAGCAAATTAATCTACAGAGTCATGCAGATAGAAAAAAACAAAACCTGAGTCATTCATTCATTCATTTTCCAAAACTGCTTCATAAGGGGGGTGCTGGAGACAATCACCGGCTGTCGTTTCGGGTGAGAGGCGGGGTTATAACGGAGCAAAATGAATTCACGATTAGAAGTTTTTATGTGTTCTGAAACTAAACAAAGGCAGGCAAGGGGCAGCTTTTTCCTTATACGATCAACATATTAAGTACAACATAAATGATACCGCTTATAGTGTCTAGGCCATAGAATGGATAATGGATGTGGGAAAACTTCATATTCATCTTTTAGAGGCCCTTTTTTTAGTCCATCTCGTTCTCTAACTTTATCAAACTTACCGGTAATTGTCTCCTGATCTGATTTACAATTGGCATCAAAAGACTGTCAGGTGGGTTTTTTCTCACCACAGATTAGGATAAGTGTATGAAAAAAGAAGTTGGAACAAGCAGAGGACACGTTTTAATTATAGGGTTTTATGGACATAAAAACAGGGTAGGGTAAATAATATTAAGGATTCATTTAAATGAACATAGGAACTTTATTAAGTGGTATGTCAATTGGAATCTAACATACAAAAAACATGAAGTTGTGGGAGGGCGATGCAGACAATGCATTCTTATAATCTGCTGAAAAAAATTCCCCTAACAGCAAAGTAGGACTGATTTTCTTTAATTCATAATATGTGTATGATTGTATCAATACAGTGTACAGTATATTTATATATATATATATATATGCGCCATGTTGTGTCACATTGTCTTGAGTTTGCTCATGTGGTGGTTTGACATATTATACATATGTGGTCAGGATTTTATTCAAACCCAAGTCACATGTGAGGCAATTATAATTAATCAAACCTGCTCTATTGACACATTTTGTACTAATGAGTTGATTGATTGTGCTGAAGAAAAACCTCCATGCATTTGTGAGATGAATATTTTCCAGGTTTTGTCCACTTCAGACTGGTGATGTCTCCTCTACAGTTTTCAAGTATAGAATCTAACAAACAGATGTGCAGCTGAGATGAGACAGCGGTAACTTCAGTGTGCCACTGCTACATGGCAGAAATGCTCAAAACCAGATAGAACATCCCGCTGTAACCACTTCGTACCAACTGATTCTTTCTGCTGCAGTCACATCATCGCAACTTGTGACATTTGTGTTTCTTGTGTTTTGCCTGAGCTGCTCAAATGTCAGCATCAATGTTCTCGTTGGGTGGGACACGAGGCCAATGCTCCTCCTTATTATGCATGACCTCCTCCGTGTTTGTCTGCACCTGCCCTTGCATCCTGCCCTTCATTGTCTGTCACACAGCATAATCATATTCACACAGAGAAAATCACATTACATATTAACTGCCAGTGTGGAAGGGTTCAGGGCAGTGGCTGGACATGTCTAATGAATGCCTAACCATCAAAATGACAGTAATAATGGCATGAAAGGAGTGTCCCAAAAATATCACCAGCTCCCCTCCACCTGTCGTGCTCCTGCTCTTCTGGGCCATCGGTAACACACAGTTTTCTGTCACACTTTTTAGTAGGACATCCACAGTCCGGGAAAATCACAACACTTGTCAGAGAGCTGAATACAAAACAGAACCTAAGCAGAGGTGGTCGGCGTGACAGGTTGTTTGGTCAGTCGTTCAGCAAGCTACAGAACAGTGCAGGACAAGGCAAGCTATGTTTGTTACATGTGAACATAACTAAAAACAGGAAAGTTCATCTAAATGGTTGTTTGCAAGCTGTAACAAATTGAAACCCTTCAATTATCTGTTGCAATGCATCAAAGTAGGTTCTCAAACCTGAAAATAAAAACATGATTCAAGATTCAAACAAGATCTACTGTTTCTATATTTTTCTGTTTTATGAGACTTAACAATTTGGTTTATTACATAATGAACATGACGAAAGTAAAGAGCAGAAGTGCCCAAACTATGCCTCTGCATAGTCCGCATAGCGCATAAAAAGGTACTGCCTGACTGTAAGTAATAAATAATATTGCAGTCGCTATTTCCAGCATTATCCAGTTCACCATACAATACAACATTTGGGGACATGTAGGAGGGAGAAGAAATTTCAAACACTTGCAGGGCTGCTGGCTTTAAAACACATCTGATTTTCTATTTCTCCAAACATCATGCATGATGTTTGTGTGTGTGTGTGTGTGTGTGTGAATAAAATGAGGAAATGCTAAAGATGAGAGACCAAGATGAAGACTGATACAAGACAGGGTGCAGGATGTGGTGACCTCCATCCAAGTTGCTAACTTTGGTAACCCAGCCTCTTTCATAGAGATGACAGCTGTCTAACTCACAACCACTTGTCAAAGTAAGTGTTTGAACAAATGATCAGAGCTGTCATTTTTCCTGCAGTATTGACTTTATGTCCTCAAGTATTTTTTCAGACCTTCCAGACACCAGAGTTCCTGGTTCTGATGCATTTCACGTGAAAATAGTTCAGTCCACAGATAGGTATGTGTGCAAAATATCAATCACTGAACTCTGCAAGCCACAGTTACTTGGTATTGGTTTTCAGTGTCACCAAAGTGCAGATCAATTAAGTCAAAAGGTTTTGAGTGTGTGCTGAGATGATGAGCAGAGGGAAGGCTGGAGTCTGATGGGGTCAATGTGATAACTAAAGCAAAGCTCACATCACCTAGACGATCCAAAGCTCAGTGAATATTCATTAAAACCTCCACAATAAGAGACTTTAATCTGCCAATTTAATTATGAGCCTGGCGCATAGGAAGGCTTTGGTCTAGATTCTGTTTCCCTGGGAGATTCGCCCTCTATCCCTGAGTCCTGCTATGAGAAAGACACTGAGGGGGAGACAGAGCAGCTATTTGACCAGCAATGAAGGGAGACCTGGCCTCTCTGCCACTGCACATACCAGAGGAGGAATAATGAGTGAAGGATGAGAGGAGAAAACAACGCAACTATACAACAGCGTGGCCATTGCTCCTCAGTGGAGCCCATTATGCTGAGAAAACAAGCAATATCCCCACACCACAAATTAGGACACCAGAGAAACAGAGTTATTGAAGATGGGAAATGATATTCCTGAGAGGGAAGCAGTGTCAGTAATGGCTTTCAAATAGACTTTTTACAATACGGTTTCCCAGCCCTTCCTGGCTTTTTTGTTCTATAATGTGAGACAACGTAAACAAATGTTGCAAACAAATTGCACCACTGGAGTCGGCCTTAAGTCTCTTGCAGATAAAAGCTACATAAACTAAAAGAAAAAGTAAGATGCATAAGTTACAAGCGTTCCTCAAATGAAACTTTATTATATGTTTACTATCGAAGTATTTACAACTTAATACACTGAACAAAAATATAATTGCACCACTTTTGTTTTTGCTCCCATTTTTCATGAGCTGAACTCAAACATCTGAAAATTTGACTACATACACAAAAGACCCGCGACTCTCTCTCTCTCAAATCTGTCTACGTGTGTGTTAGTGAGCACTTCCCCTTTGTGGCCTTTTACTGTGGGCAGTCTAAGACACACCTGTGAAATGTTCATGCTGTCTAACCAGCACCTTGACATGCCACACCTGTGAGGTGGGATGGATTATCTCAGCTAAGGAGAAGTGCTCACTAACAAATTTATTACATTAATTGTGAACAAATCCTAAATATTTGTACAGAAAACAAAATCTTAACTTTGATTGTAATGGAACTGTATAAAAAGCTACTTTTCAGGAGACAGGCTGAAAACACAATGAGCATGAGTTAAAACTCTGCCATGCAAAGAAACAGCCGTCTATAAACCTAGCTCCAGAGATGATGCTGGCTTCTCTTGGCCCCACTCATTTGAGAAGGACCGGGGAGAAGTGGAAAACTATCCTGTTGTCTAACAAGGCAGAATCTGAAGCTTTGAGATTTTGACATCTTGACTCTTATGGCCCGAAGAGAAGATGTGGCTTGTTATTGGCACACAGTTTAAAAGCCAGCAGATGCACTGGTATGAAAGTGCACACAGCATGAGCAACTTGCTTAACAATATCCTCAGGTTTTGGAGCAACATATGCTGCCAGACTTGAAACATTACTGAAAACATTACCAAACTGTTGAGCAGCTTGAAATATTTTTTACTTTCAAACCCAACTTGGTCATGTCATGTTGGTACAGCACGGTGGATAGAGAACAGCAACAGAGTGATGAGAGAAAATGAGGAGAGTGACGGTATAACTAAGGTCTGCAGCCAGACAACCCCAGGAACAGCATCAGAACCTCAGATTACCAGTCTACGGTAATATTTCTCAATTTATGATTTTCTGCCCAGATCTGACTCGAACCCTTCAAGCATCTCTAAATGCCAGACAGCCAGCTAGTAGAAACTCTTACTATGAAGCCAAACTTTGTTTAAACCCACAGACCTTAACGATGCCGAAGATGCCAAATGTGCCAGGCTGAATTGTGAAGAAATGTGCATATAATTATAAAGAATATTTGATGTCCTGTCTGGTGTGAATCATCACATCAACACCAAACGGTTCTTTTTACCACCACACAGCTAACTGAGTGGAGGTGCTCAGTGGTGAAATTCCCTGTCTTTTTCCTTCTGGTTGAACTCAGCCGCAATTTATCTGGAACGTGTCTGTCATATTCATCCTCCAGTGCGCATCCAGGCTTTCTGCGCTTCGAGACAGCTCTGTGATTACACTGGACAGGCAATACTCTGCGTGTGTCGGGCTGCTGATTGTGAGAGCCAAGGAGAAGAGATTTGTAGCAGAGGTGATTTACTTCATTTGTCTGTCTCTGTGGATTTCTATGGAAGATGTTTTTCACTCACTCATTCTGATCTATGTACTGTATATGCTCTACGGGAGCCCAATCAGTGGTTTTATTCTAGTGTCCTATACGACAAAACACACAGTATTATACTGTATACACTGTCATTACACTTACAGAAACACCTGGGAAATTGAAGACACTTAGAGGATCCAATGCGCATCACACACCAGGAAATTGCAGGCGAAATGAAAGCAACTTAGTTAAATTGTACCGTACTGTACTTCAGTAAAGTTTGGCCTGACAGTCGGGCCAGAGGAAAGTTGTATCAAGTCATGTAATTATAGAGCACTTTGCACACTCACAGTTCACAGTGAAGTTAACAAGGCTAATGGTCTGCTCATACGTACAGATATAGTCAATACAGCATCTGGCCTGTACTTCCGTAGGAAAGTCTGGACTTCTGTGAGTGCGTTGCGTTGTTTTGAGGACATACTATGCTCCAGTTTGACAGTTCCTCACATATCTGCCAGACAAACAAAAAAATCAGACCCCCTACAAACACATCTTAGCAACCCCAAGACAGCAACAGCTTTTCTGCTCTGTAGATGAATGGAAAAATACTGGCAGGAGGGTTGCCAGTAGTTTACTGTTGATTTCACAGTCCTGTTATCTGCTAGCTCAATGGGATAAGCATCAGAATGGAAAGCAAAAGGTGGGTGGCAGACTCAAATACCAGCCCAGACTTCCAGCGCTTCAACCCATACCAGGTGTGTCCCTGAGCGAGACACCCAGCGTCAGCTCCCCGAGCGCCGCCTGTGGCTGCTCACTGCTCCCCCCAAGAGGGGATGGGTCAATGCAGAGAAGAAATTTTGTTGTAACATGTAAAAAAAATGGGATCAATGACAGTAAAGATGATTCTTCTTCTACTTCTTCTACAGTATATTACTGTAATATTACTAATATTACTAATATAACTGAATTTCAGTACATTTCTGTCTTATATTGGTTTCACAATAAGACTACTGTCAGTAGGGTGAACAGGACATTAACATTTTTCTACTGTATACTAGTGACAGGGTATTTACAATACAGTGGGTCTTTATTTTTACATTAGAAGATACTTTTACTCTAATCCAAACATGGTACTAGGTAGTCATTCTTTGTATATTCTGCATTTTACGGTAATGATTGATGAAAATCCATAATACTGTGATTGAAACACTGTCGTTACTTTAGTAATTCTACTGTGATTTTCCACACAACATTGAATGAGCTAACAAAAGGGAGCAATACAAATGATATGGACTTAATAAATATCAATTATGTAACCCAATTTGTTTTTTAAAAGGCAATACAACTAAAAACTGTACTTAATTTGTTCATGCAACAGTTTTATTTCCATCCAGTTGTGAATGTCTTATGAACACTATTCATATGTTTTATTAAATTAGGGAGATAATGCATCTTGCCATTGTTTTACTTTCCTTTTCCGTAGTGTTTTTTTAACAATCAAATCAATGCCAAATTCATCCAGTCAGTATAGAATATAACTTTATGCAAAAAAATGCTAAAGCAGTTACAAAAAATGTCAAAACGTGCGAAACAGCATATTTATTGGGCAGGAGGACTAGGACGTATACGTAATCTAGGAAATAGTTGAGGCTGTGTTAATGTGAACAGGTTTACACTCTTAAATCTCTCTGCTAGTGCTTTTCCTTAATTTTTAAATCACCAGCCCCTGGAAACAAGTCCCTTGAAGAAAATCATGTCAGCCAGCAAAGTTCATTTTATTTCTTTTTCTGGTTTTATTGTGTTTCTATTGTGCTGTGATACGTGCTGTATTCCTTTAGGGATCGCAAGACTATTGCTGCACAAAAAAGAAAACAGCAAGCAAGGAGTGCAGCAATATTAAGGGTCTACGATTTGATTTGAATTCTGAGGCAGATGAGGCAATAAGGCAGAGCGATCAAACTTACTCCGTGGGCTGTGTAGAGAGGAAACTGAGGATTTTAATCAAATGCAATGAAACTCGTTTGCAGCCTCTGGTCAGGAAAGAACAAATATTTACAACAACAACAAAAAAAACAACTCATGGAATTTCAATACTCAGAATCAGACTTCTCCTTTCATCTGCTTTTTAATCAATGGAAACAGCTACAGTTTCAGTTTCTGACTCTGCTCTTACTTCTTGCTGACTAACGGAGTGACACCAGATACCACTGCATCCGGCTGCTTTGTCCATGCGTTAATGAAGTGGGTTTATTTATTTCCCCATTAGCTGTTACCCAACAGCACGACAAAATCATTCTAACAAGCTCATTAAATGGTTTTAAAAAGTGGTGCGTAACGTATACCCACAGGTAGTGTCATGGAATCAATGATCTGATCTTGACTGAGGTCACAAACATCCTGGCTCCACAACCTGTAGCAGCAATAACCCTAAGCAATGGATTAAACCTGCACAACGTGCAGGGGAAGACCTAGGGCGTTAGGTGTGCTGTCGTTGCACAGCATCTGTATTGGGTTGAGTGTGTTGCGTCACGGTTCTGCTGTATCAGCCGCCTTCTACGAAGCATGATCTTGATAAACGTGGGGTCGCCTCCACGACAGGAAGCAAGTCCAGAGACAGGAAAGAAACTCCAAATAAGGATGCTCCTTCCACCATACTTCACTGTTGATGATGAGGTTTTCATGACATTTTCATGTTGTCATGGTTATCCTTATAGTAGCATCAACTAAGTGCAGCTGCCCAACAAGAAAATCCCAGGGGCATTATAAAGTCTGTTGTTCATGAAACATAAGGCTGACGATATCCTCCAATCTTAACATTTGGCATTTTCTGCTCCAAATATGTTACTCATTAATGCTTTCCTAAAGAAATGCTTGAGTCACTCCATAACCTATGAGACTCAGACAATAACCACCATGAAGTGTACACAAAGGCACAATGTCAAGAAAATTACGTCTGTAGTGGAAGTATTTTAATTCTGAAAGAAGCAATACTACAAGATACTCATTCATAACATGCAATTACAGCTGGTATAAGCTGTACGTTGAAAATGTCAGGGACATGTACACAGGGTGAATGCCGCCATGCTGGTATAAAACTATTATGCTTCTTTAGCATTACCAGAACCCTTTGTGAGGAAACTGCACGGACAACCTCTGGAGGAGGCCAGTCTCTGATGTGACCCAGGTGTGAATGCAATTCATTTAATATGAAAATGTTCATCACTTAAAGAATACTCTGAGCAAGATGAAAGTGAACAATCATGTGAAAAAACTCTGAATGTGGACCATTTAGTACTTTCATACCTTCCAACATAGCTTAGTAGGTTTATGGTCGTAAATGCGTTTTTGTTTTTCATGTCTGACTGATATTTGCTGATTTGATTTTCAGATTTACCGTTATTTTACCTGTTAATGATTTGTTTTTTCATATGTTTCGAATGAATGTTGGAGTTAGTCATTTGCCTCTTGGGCACTCAGAGCTGCTACAGTCAATTATAATGACCGGCCAGACTCCAGCTACTATACATGCTGAAATAAACCTGCCTGTCAGTGATAGAGACCTAAGATTTTGTTTGGATGCAGTTTGTGATGGACGGATCCTTGGAACATCATGTACCTTGAAGGAGATTAGAGCCAATGCAACAAATTGGCTCTGAACAGTTCGAAAATGGAAATGATAAAACCTGCACATAGGCAGTTGATGCTACACTTGACTTGTACATGCAGACTGCCCTCTGAATTACAGCCCACCCTGTGGCGCTCTGCAGCAGTAAAAGTTCTTGTAGCATATAGTAAATTTAAACCAAGGACACAGCCTGGGATTTATGGAAAGACTGAGATTATATCACCACACTGTACAATGATAATAAGCCTCCAACAATTCATCACTATAGTCAGGAACCCTTACCTCAGCTAAAGTCTCCATTCATTTCTCCTCAATAGAAACAGTTTCACATCCCTTTTTGTGTTTCTGATTCTTTCCTCACGATAAATGAAGACGTCCCAGACTCAGAAACAATTGGTGTCCGCGTGTATTCGCATGTCTTTTCAGAAATATTCGCCCGAGTTCATTCATTTGTACTGCAAGCTGCCATTTCTCATTCACCAGGCATAAACAGCAAGCTTGGCTGTTTGTGCTCACTTAAAAAATGTGATCCGAATGCCGTTATCAGGGATATGTCTTCTTGCTGGTGAGAGCACAGAGTTCAGTTTCCTCTGCTCCTACACACAAGGGAAAGGTGAAGGCTGAAGATGGGCTTTAGAAAATAAACAACTTGCAATAATCTCTCAATGACTGGGCAGTTTCTGGCAGAACAATGCTCAGACAAGATATATTATCATAGCACAGCTCGGGGGAAGGACAAAGAAAGCCACTTTAATGAAACATTTAGTTGACAAAAACTAGGGAATTAATAAATATAATAGGAAGTACGAGAGTCAGTAGTTTTTAATGGATGAATACATGGCAAATTTTCTGGAAGAAATAAATTAATAGAAGTCTAAAGTAGCTTATTATGCTAAGCATCAGCCAGCAGAAGTGTCCGCCTTTCCTGTCTAATAAACAGAAAGTATGGCTCTGACGCGGATAGATGCTGAATACAAAGCGGTGGTAGAAGGTGCTGCTTGATGTCCAGATTTCAAATGACGTAAATAAAAGTGTTTAGAAAAAAGCATTTTATCAAATATAATTATATAGATAGACATGCATTAACATAATGCTGATAAAATTATGCTAATGTACATGTTAATAATTGAACTGGTCTCCTGCGCCTGTCCTCTCCTCTGGTCATGTGAGACAGCGTCCATCTTCTAAAACAGTCCCTTTACACTGAAGTGATAAAGCACTAATGGCAGCTCAATGGGTTAAGCGTCAGACTGGGATGCAGAAGGTCACAGGTTCAAAACCCCGTCTGACTCCTAGTCCATCCCCTACCAGGTGTGTCCTTGAGCCAGACACCCAGTGCTGTAAGTCTGCCGAGCAAAGTAAAGTAAAGACAACACCAAAAGGAGAAAGTTAGGTGACGTTGTTACCAAGCTAAATGCAGACAGTCATCCACAATAGGAGGCAGTGAGGGTGGAGAGATGGCTCGACAAAACATTAGACTTTTGGTTTGAGACATCTGCTCGTTTCCCGTTTCAAGTTATCGTTGTTGTTTTGATAAAACCACAACCTGTTCTCACTCCTCAGTGTTTATTTTAACAAAAAACATGATCTTTCCCCAAATCTAACAAAGTTCTTTTTGTGCCCAACATTTACACTTTTGTCCTGTTACACTAGTGCACAAAATCCCTGCGGAATCCCTGTGACAGAATCACAGCATTTATTCTGATAAATGGTGTCAGATCAGATTTGCAAACTAACTCTGTGCCTACGTGTTGTTGAACGCCGTGCCAGAGGAAAGGGGGCTGACATCAGGTTGATGTCTTAATTACTTCAGGACGTCTTAAATCAACCGCTCATGTGTGTCACTGTTTAAGAAGAGAAAGCAAATCTGTCTTTGTCTGCCTACCTCCCCCCTGGGAGCAGTGTTTATCTCCACACAGAAGTCACCATGGAATGATTTTTTTTCTTTGCTGTTGAGAAAGTCCATATTGTCACTCCCTCCATCACTACAGACTACAGGAATGTTAGTTGTTCACTTCACTGTTGATCGACCTTTGTAAAAAAAAAAAAAAGAAATTCTCACAGTCTTCATTCTCAATTCATCAAAACAGAAAGATTGAAGATCACAGCCCACAGTGTGAGGTGACATCAAGAAACGAGGGAAGCCTGGCTCTGGAGCAGCGGCTTAGAGGGAGTGAAATTAATGCTGGACGTGGAAGGTGTGGGCTGGTGGGCTCAGAAACACTGAGATTTGATAGTGTGTGGGGTTGGAGCGCCTTAACAACAATATTACACATAACCTGATTTAAAGAAAGATTATCTTTCAAAATGTTTTTTTGGTCTTTCATATATCTGATGACAATTACAGGTAGGCTACTAAAGATGCCAGAATAAAGTGATGTATCTAAAAGTTTTCTTAGTTCCCAAAAAGTCTATGTTTTGTGGTGCCCGGCTAAAAAACAGTTTTACAATGGAGATCCAGTACATCTTACTGTTTTGTTCCTTTTTAATGTTTTTCTTTATAGTAAACTAATAAATTGTTGTACATAACCTCTACCTCCTTGGTTGTCTTTTATGTTACACCTTCTCCAAACGAGCCAAGGTCGTAGCAGTATATCTTAGCGCTAAATCCTTTCGTGTTTAACAAATATTAGGCCTTCAGCCTTCATGGTTATAAAGGTTTGTCACTAACTTCTCAGTTGACCCATAGGTGTCTCTCTTAAGTTATCACAGATATAGCAACAGGCATTAGATGCAATGGCTTCTATTAAAATACTGTGAAATGGTGCCCCTTATAATATTGCATGATATGGGCTGGTTCCGCTCTGGGCCTATTTTATAATGGAAATTATCATAAGCATAAGGTTATGATCATTTTCCAATAAAATAAAGTATAACTATTGCTAGTAGTAACATGATGGAAAAGAATTGGCCTATGGATTTGCATTTTGCAGGACAATTTACTAAACAGCAAAATTAAAAAGTCTAAAAACTTTAGGTTAGTCAGGGTAACCCCAATTTAAAAGAAGAAAAAAAGAACAAAACCTAAAGAACAAAATATTTTCCTTAAAAAGGTGACATCTTTGAACCGTAATTACCATACAATTAAACATTTAGTTAACATTTACAGGTACTCCCTTACTTTTAAGCCATAATAACTACACAAACTACACACGCAATGCACTGTAAACCATTGTATTCCTATATTTAAATAATTGTATTTTTTCTGAATAAAATAGCAGAGAAACAGAAAATACCCCCCACATGACTCATTGTTGCCTGAGAAACCACACAGTTCAGGAGTTTCCTAATAAGTGCCACAGAAATCCAGCTATTTGTCAAGCTAATAATGCACAATGAAAGAGATGACACCATTACTCATGGAGAGCAGTTTGGTGAACTTTTTTTAGTTCTTTGCATGGTTGCCTAATATGACTTTACATTTCTCACTTCACACTCCCTGAGTTTGGCAGACGCTGCACTCTAACCACATATCACCACTAGTATAAACCAAAGCACTGTTATCACACATCACACTGGTTTAACAATTGAACAATTAAAAGTAATGTGACAATTCACCGTCTATGTTTTCAGTCAATTACTATCTATAAGTAAATTTCACCCGTCTCTCCTTCAATTGACAAACAGCTCATTGTGCACTGTCTCAGATGTACCTTTAAGCACAGTTACAGAGACATGACTGCATCTAGAGATCCAACAAAGTGTTCACTTTCTTGCTTTCCACGCAACACAAGCTCAAACGCACCGCAGGTCATATTGCAGTCTGCTATCTTACACAAAATGTGTGGGTTTTTGTCCCCCCCTTCTCATTTTATCATCTCATTAGCTGCGTAGCAATTTTCACATTGCTAATCATTGTGAGACATGTAGCAGTTATCACTTTTCATGTAGCTGCTAGTCTGTTTATGTTTTCTCATATCAGGAAAAATGTACGAAATCCATTTTACCCCTCTGAATCCAGACTCGCTCTTTTCCTCACAGCTGACAGAGGAAAACAAACCAACGCTCTCTCTCAGGACAGACAGTTAGCCAGGACTTCTCAGACCAGTTTCTGGAAAAACACAGTGTAGTCTCTTCCTCTCCTGTCTAAGGTATTTCATTTTTAAGTGGTGAGGTCCAGTCTCTTTAATCTCTTCCTGTTCGGTTCTTCTGTGAAACGGTTCAGTGTTTAGTGTCTAAATTAACTAACTCCATGACAAAAAACTGCATTCGGACTGAATGTTAACAAAACACCAGCTCCGCTGTGAGTTTCAAGTTGAGTTTCCTGGTCTGGAGCTGTAACATATGAGTTGTGGGTGGGTTTTGTGACAGCGTTAATGCTGCACTGAGCAACGATCGTACACAGACTAAAATAAATGGCAGTCTACAGCAGCTCTGTGCCTCCCCCTAAAGATGTGTTGCCCCTTAGATTTACCCCAAACTAATCTTGTCCTAACCCTGACCACCAGTGGGAGGGAAGTTACATGTTAATGCAAAGGCGACAACACAAAACTGGGCCATTTGCACAGACATATGACGTTGTGTTGGCAGACACAGTGAGGACCTAAACGAGATTATTTGTTACCCATTTGGCTTTTGATAAAGAGGTGATGAAGAGAAGTGAGAGAGCTGGAGAAAAAGTGATGATCCCAACGAAGGGAATGGGGGAAGAAAATAGAACAAGAGAATCGAGGGAAGGAAGGGAGATGTGAGGATTCATGCTGAAGACCCACTTCCAGACACGCAGACAAGTCTTGGAGAGGAAAAACAAGTTTATTAGTAGAACACTAAACCAAGGAGACAAAAACAACGAACAAAAGGAGATTCCTACCAGGTACTGTATGCAGCCTATGTACAAAAACAAGGAAGTTGGGCAAAGTGGGATCTCAGTGCAAAAGAGTCTTAAGCAGTTGAGGACATGGGGTAAACCAGAGCCTGGGCTTGACTTAGCATGAGAGTGAATAATCCAGAGAACTGGAGGAGACAAAAGGTTTATGTGTTGGTGTAACCAGGTGAGTGGAGGCAGACAAAGACTATATATTTAGAGGTGGCTCAGGTGATTCTGAACCATCGTTTATTTCTGCTGCTTTGCAGTGTTGTATGTTACTGAGTTTATGCTGCTGACGATGGGTCTGAGTGGGGCCCCTTCCCAAAAGCCAGGTACCAAAGCAGAGGAAGAGCAAGGTGCTGCATGTGGTTCAGGGCAGTCAAAATCTTTTTGTGCCAGTGTTGAGAACGTTATGGAAGTCTGTGTATTTGCAGTGCTAAAATGTGTTCTGTGTATGCCTTTCTTGTTAGTGCTTCTGGTCCCAGCTGCGTTTGCCCATTTACAATAGACCATTCTCACATGATGGGCTTTCTTTCTGCAGATGTATTCTGTCTGTTCTCTGTCTGTTCTTGCTACACCCCCCAGGAAGGACAGAGTGACGTCTTCTCAGTACAGAACACCTGGACCCAGTGCACACTGTCTGAATGTTTTGACGAGCAATTTGCCATTATTCTACTCCTGTCTGATTCCAGTTCACAGGAACACATCCAGAATGCTCCAGTTAATTGGTACAAGTCAGGAAGCAGTCTGACGCTGGCAGCTGTGTGCGGCGGTGTCTTCATCCAGGTTGTCAAAGCCCATTTCTGTTTAGTTTTAAAGCACAGTAAGATGAAAATCCATTGTTCTATCTTGTATGTATTACAATCGCCCTACGTTTTTGTGTGATGTAACAAACAAGCTACTTTTTGTTCCCTTCCTGTTCCTTTAGAAGTGTTTTCTTTTCTCACGACAGACAGCTTGTGTAAGTTGCCACACGTGATGCTGCGACCTTCACAAATACACAACTTAAGTCACAAATCTCTTGTCCTCACTGACGCATCTCTAGGACACTTTATTGTGTGAATCTCCCTCTTCTCTTGTGCTCTGCAGCCTATTTGCTCTATAAATGCGTGTTGGCTGGTGTTGAGTGTCCACGAAAACCCTTTTTAATCTTTCTTTTCTGCAGGGTGAAAAAAGAAGGTTAAATCAGGCATTTAAAACGTTGTAGTGAGTTTTTATTAAGATATTGACTAAGATATATAAATAGTGGGCAATAATTGAGGAATACTTTGAGAAACAAACAGTGGTATTTAAATTATTTATTAAAACGATTTATTTAGTTTATGTTTTTCTTTAAATTACCAGCTGTGTAATTCAAAGCAAAAGTAAGCCATCCATTGTGGACTGTTTCAACAGTCCAAACCATTCCTTTATCAGGAAATTGTTGGAAGGCCATCATACTCTGACCTGAAACGACAGCGCAACACTGTGTCAGCTTCATAACGTCTCAATATTAGGACAAATAATTCAGTTTTTTATTTTGAGATTCATCATGTCAATGGATATATGCTAATTGTAGGTCTATAAGACAAAATAATCAGAGTTTATGCATTTATGAGAATCTAAAACTATTATTGTGTCTCATTTGAATTTATATAATGAATGATGTGTTCATGGAGAGGAGGAGGGCTTCATGTCTTTTAGCAATTAGGAAAATTGAGATGTACCTCTGTGTTATGGGAATGAGCCACCGTAGACTGATCCAAGCTTAAATGACATTTCACAGCACTTTTTATTAATTGCTACATGACTATGGACTCTAAATGATTCGCCACAGCAGGAAGTCAGTGACTTTTTTAGATGTCACTTGCATGATGGTTATTATTCAGCAGTACCAATAAATACCTGTAAATACAACAAATACAGTCAGCACCAGCCAGTAAAGGTAACAGGTCCACTGTAGTAGTGATCTTTGTCTGCAACAAGCTCATCTTGGAGGTTCACCAAGGAGCAGCCTAAGGTTCCACAACAGAAAAGGAGTTAAATAATATTGGGAACTGTTGAAATAAAAGTCTGAGGTAATGAAGTGTAAAGTAAGCGTTTCAGCACCTCAATGGCACTATTATCCTGTGAAATTATTCCAGTCCTGACAGGAGTGACTTTTTCTCTTCTATCAGCAGGGCACAAGTGGTCGCCAGCGGTTTAAGGACCTAAAGCGCACAATTCAAATTAAAAGCTCACATGTTGTTTTTGTAACATGTTCGACAAACGAGACATAAAGCAGTACTTCCCCTTCCTGTCACCTCTGTGACAGCGCATTCTTTGACTCGTCATCTAGTACATTCTGTACAGAGGTGTCTGTCCTTCGTTTTTTATTTTAGTCGCCACAGAATAAACTACGTCTGTGTGAGTCACCAGATTTAGAAGAGTAGAATATGTGGCAGCTGTTACGATGTTTTCCTTCCATGAGCAAAGCACCAAAAAATGATTTGACCCAAAAAAGCTGCCTTATAATCCTCAATATGAGTGATACTTTGAGAATCCCTGAGCCACACACATACACGCTCTCTTGGGAAGTTGAGAATAATGCATGTAAAGCATCTTTTGCTGTTTCACAACGGGCTCCTTAATCCTCAGTGAGTCTTTATCTGAATGTCAAAATACTGAAGCTAAAGCAAAAATCCATGTTAGTTTATCCAGCTCGGTGTGTGAAAACAAAGATTTGAGTTGCCTTTCGTTGGTTTGATTTGTGCAGCAGCTGTTTGTGAATATCAGAACAGCTGACTGTTCTCTAGGAGACTGTGGAAAGGGCTGTACTTAACCCACTTGCAGGGCCCAGTGCAGGTTTCTCTCGCAGACAGAGCAATTGAATGAATATTTGAATATTAATGCCCTGTGTTGTGTCGCATCTCCTTTTCCCGACACTAAGTTCCTGTCTAGTGCTTTGATTTCAATTTTGTATCCTGTCTCGAGCTGTCCAGCTAGGACAAAGGGAATGAGGCTCTGGGTTTGTCCCTGCTTGTTTTAGAGTGCTTTGCCGTCAATGGACAAAGGTGTCTGAGTGGCCTAGATGAAGATCTAGATGTGAGGTGACAACTGACGGACAGTAATGCAGGAGTCCTGGTCAGCTCAGCGGGGAGAGATCGTCTGCCCACAATTACTGACCTGTCCGTGTGACGGTGCTGTGCCAGCCAGGACTGTGACCTCCAATCTGAGAGGCCCAGTGCTTTTTTTTTTCTTCACACAAGTCCCCTCAGATTACCTCACACTTTGATTCCTGCCAGAGCAGAACGGGGCTACTCTGCGAATCAGCAGCCAGGCAGAAAATGTGAAGGGAGGCGAGCAGGCTGCATAATTGACTTTGGATTGAAGCAGAGGATTCAGGTGGAGGAGGTGTAGCTGATTGGTGGCGTCCTGCTCTGTTTAGATCTGTCTCCTGTCATTCCACACCAAACAAACAATGACAAACATGAATAAAGCAGACGCTTGTTAGTTTGATAATATTATATTTTAATAACTTCTGTCGTTCACAGTTATTTCTGAACAACAGGACTAATCCAGGGGCAGTTTCTCTCAGTGTCCATTTAAAACACAATCCCTCGACCTATATTCACAGATATCCACAAACGAACAAACCATACGCTGTTCACTGCAGTGCCAGCAGCCTCCTGATGATAAAAGGGCCATTGAGTCATATCTTCTCAGTCCCTTCAAGTGATATCTAGCTGTGCAGATAGTTTGGGCTTTATTTGTCTGCCTCCCTCCACTACAATGGAGGAAAATAGACACTCATCCAAGTGGCTAAAGGCATAGAAATATCAAAGACAAAAAAACTCCACCGTAAGTAGCATCACTTGTCCCCTGTCCACAGTCATTTCACTGTCTTATACTGAGGTATTCAGTGCTCTACAAGCGAGATTGTTACTGATTGAATTAGTACCAATTTTGACCAAAGAACAATTCACTTGAGTGTCATTGTCAATTTTGCTGTGATACAGTATACAAAATGATTAAGAGGTTACTGAAGGACTGTGAAATCCCCAGAAAAGACCGTGCGGTGATGACTCTGCAGGAGGTTGATCTGGTTAAGTCTTGTAAAGGCCTAGGTTTGAGACCATGCCTTCAATACAGCCACTCTGCTTGCTTTGTTTGTGACTATAGACATAATTCATATCACTTGGACTTGGAACTTGTGAGACCTGGGTGAAAATTATCTGTAATTTGTGGTATCTCTGTTTGAGAATTGTATTTTGTGTTTTGTTAAGTGATTGTATTTTTTAGTTTGTACATTCATTTTGCCTTCTTGCATGATTACAGTCAGATGCCACACACACACTAAGCATAAAAGTTTGCATTTATCACTAACATATTTATCTATGGTTCAAACTCAGCTTCAAATGCGGTGTTTGCGAGAGAAATTAGCGAGAAGTCTGGTCTAACACGGTCCCGAGTGCCCGGGAACATTTGATGCCAGAGTTCTTCCTTTCTCACTCACACAGTGCTCACTAATCAGGCACAATACCCTGATGAGCTGGGGATTTCATCACTCATCATATTGTAGTCAGATCATCAGACATGAAGTATGGCAGACAGTAAATCAAAGACCAAAACTTTCCAACTGTCTGGTTCAACTTTGACTTGACAATTTTTTTTCTTAACTCCAAACAAATGAATTTAGATCATCTGGACAAACAGCTTGCTTGTCTGATGCCTGACTGCCTGTGTTTCTTTCCAAAGTAGACTTCACTGTTAGCGATATCTTCATGTTTCCTGGACTAACAAACGTCGTTGGTTTCTTTAGCATTATGAAAACTTTTGAATTGTGCCTCTGATATTAATTGGGTCCACTGCTGGTAAAGTGATGATTAGGTCCATCAGTCAGCCAGTTTGGCTGTGCGATGTGAAAACGCATCCCTGTCCCATTCAGCTTATAACTCATGCACTCTGTGATAGAGGTGGCTTCCTTTAGCCCCCTAAATTGACTCCACGCTCAGGAGTTCTGGCACCTGTCTTGTCTGAAAAGAGAAGGTGGATCTGCTTTTTGCAGGTGTTACTCTTCTTTGGTCTTTGACAATGTTACCATAAACAAGAGATTGATAAGGTGAGGCAAGAAAAGTGCTGGTAACAAAGCTTTGAGAAATATTTTCTCTGAGTGCTTGTTCTCTATAACTGAAAGGTCAAGCTTCAGAAATGAAAGATCATTCATGCTTGCACACACTTTACATTTGTGTCGTGAGTCACATGTCAGAAAAAGCAGACCTGTTCAATCCAAGATACTTTAAGGATTCTGATGCTGAACAACTGAGCCAGTATCTTTAATATTTATTATTATTATTAATATTTCCAAACAATGATGACGATTAGTGTATTGACAGAAATCCACGGGTCTCTTTTTGATTCGTGCCGTGAACAGAGGGGGTTTCTGCAGCCACCACTGCCACCAAGTGGAAAAAAATAAAGTGGTTCTTCATGAACATAGAGTACTACCGCAGATAACTCCGTAAGACTAATAAAACCAGTTGATGTGAGCTCTGATGGCTCACTGAAGCCCCCATGTGGTCTGGTGCGGGAAGTTTCAACATCAATTCTGTCCCTTGCTGTGGTTTTCATCCTATGCTGCAACTGAAGAAAAAAAAATCTATTTCATCAAGGGACAAACATATAAAACCTTAACAGCTGAGATTTATGGATGTTTTGTAAATAATTTACACTTGTCTCCCTTTTGTCCCTCTGGATTAAACCAAGGATATTACAATGAGCACACAAATATGGGGAAACACTTAAGAGCATTATTTATCATTTATAACCCACAAAAGGATTTATTAAATGTTTGAAATGTAATGCAACTGTGATTTGTCAGCTCGCTTCTATTGGTAGATGCCCACATACGGAGGTTTAGTTGAAAGAATAAACATAACATATTTCTAAACAAATTATATAATGTCTAGAAACTCTAAATAGTGTGCTAAATAGTGTAATGATGCTGATTTTTATGGTTATAAGCGGAGTCACTCTGAGCACTGCAGTAATATTACAGTCATCACGGTGGCTAAATGTTAGCATCACAATGTAAACATGCTCATGTTTAGGAAGAATAACACATTCGCCAAGTATCAAAGGGCACAATATACAACGAGGGTAATCCAAACATGAGTATTGTTTATATTCTGAATAGGTTTTGTATATTTTTGTATGATTTTTAAAAGGCTAACCAGTGATGCTATCTTTAGCTAGATGTCTGCATTAGCACCAATTAACAACAACAAAGCTATAATATGCATAGATTTTACGTAAATGAATGAATGAACATAATTGCATGAACATAATATTGTGTGGTATTTCTTTATTCTGTTTAACATAAAACAAAAACTCTGTTAATAGCTTAGCATTGTACAGTGCAGGAAATATACACGTACTTCATTCCATCAACCCACACAAGCCAAATAAAAATCTCCAGTTCATTTAAATAAGACAACTCAGGATGTTCTCAGTCCAAGTCCTTTTAACTCCTCTTTTAATAGGATGCCGTTCACTCAGGCTTCAACTGGTTTTCAGTTTCTTCGCCTCTACCTCGTGTGCTGCTGTGGCCTCCTCCAGGTCCCGTTTACCAGCATGGCCCTGCTCTCCTGCTCCGCTCAGCCTCTGCTCGCTGTGCATCTCAAAGCCGCTTCCTCGCTGATGTCTCTGCTCCCACTTTTCCCTCCTCTCTTCCATCTCGCCAATTTCCTCGGCAAAGAGGGTTTTAAGTGCAGGAATGAGTCTAGGGAGGATTTTCAAGTCTCCAAAGCTAATCTAAGGAGAAAGGGAAGGAAAGAAATGACACTGTACAGAGTGAGGTTCATAAACACTGCAGCAGAGGAGCTAGTCCTTTACAGTGCTTCATCTAAAACACAAGAATCTTCATATACTCCAGAAAAGGGATTCAGCAGTGAACTAAAGCAACATAAAGCTCATAGGTGCAGCTGTTCATACAAACATGCTGCCTGCAGTCTGAGGCTCTAATACTGGCTCTCAAATTGGATAGAAATATTTGATTCGCTTGTTTTTTCACAGTGTGAAAATATCACAACATTTACCGTCATCTCAGTAACACTCTGCATGTTGTCTGAGAGTCAGCAAGGTTAGCTTTATTGTCACTTCAACCAGCACTAATGTTTCATAGCTGAACTGAAAATTTCCAGACACGAGACTCAAACTAACTTTGACAACTGAGAAATATCAAACGTCCACATTCACTAGGAAACTGTTGAAATGCTGACGTGAAATGTATTAGAAAAAGTAGTTTGAAGAGACATTACACAGGCTTCATCAGTGGATCTTCAACAAATCCATCTCCATCCAGAGTGAAAGACTGTGACAACATCTGTACCGACTCTTTAGGGACAACAGCACTACGTACCCTCATGTGGTCGAATGATATTCCCACTATGTCACTGAAGTCTTCGCTGAAGACAGGAATCTTGGCGTAACGCTGGCTGAAGTGGTTCAGCACGATGAACTCTGCATTCATCTTCATGCCGATACCGATGGCCTGGGAGGTTGTGCTGTCACAAAGCATAAAGCACAAAGACAAGAGGGTTACAGGGTTTTATCGCTGTAGATGTATTACACAGAGTTTGTCAAAGCGTATGTTTCAGTGGGGATATTTTTTCTTCACTGCTTTTGTGAAGACAATAAAATGCCACAATAAAAAGGAGGAAAAATCAATGGCAATTGTTTGAGGAGAGTGAAGAGATTTAAAAGCCAATATAGTGCATTTCTTTCTGTGGAAGTCAGAAAGCTTTTACTACCATTTTCTTTTTTGCATAAATCACATTAGGCTACTTGAAGACACAGTTTGTTTTCATCACCTGTGTCTCTTCTCTACAGCTTCCTCCTCCAGCGTATCTTCCAGCGTGGCCTCGTGGATTAGTAAGGTCGCGTTCTTTCCTGTAAAACACAGCCACAATCAGACGCCTGAATCATTCACAGCCTCTTCCTATGAAATCAAGCACTTAGTCGGAGTAATCAAAAAAATCGGCACGCCCCGTTTGTCTGGTGAGCTGAGTCATCTTTAATGAACAGACATGGGATACACTCGCCGTCTCTGGACTGAATCCAGCCAAGCAATTTAGGAAGAGAGTGGGAAAGTGGGATCCCGTAGGAGCCATTAGAAGAACCTGCCAGATAACGGAGTGCTAAAAAATAGCACTGTTCACAGCAACACACATACCAAGCTAGACTTCTGACTCCTTATATCCCAGAAAAGCGACGATTTATCGCACCGCTATGGACAAAATTCTAAAGTAGTTCATTTTACTTTTATTTTGAAAGTACCGCTATATGATAAAAATGCAAGAATACTTAGTTTTGAAACAAATTAGATGGTTTTAATGAGCAGCATTTCCTTACTGTACAGTGACTATTTGTCTTTGATCTCTATCAAATCACACACACACACACACAGCGCAGAAATGTCTGTATATTTATACAGACCCAGCAAGAAATGGACTTTCATCATCACCATATTAAAACTGCATTAACGTGAGATTAAATAATTAATTAATTGTCGGGATTAGTTAATGAGATATGGTGTCGAGCGCTCGATACACTGTAAAAAATTGAATTATTGCTCCGAGTGGTACTAACCAATGTTTACCAGCGCATCACACGGCATGGTGTCGCCAGAAAAGGCCAGTTTCCAGCCAGACTGGTGAGTGAAGCTGCAGGCGAAGGCGTTCTTGCAGTGACGCACAAAACAGGTCTGGAACTGAGACACGAGTGGAAACAAAATCATGAGCAACTTGAAAAACTACGATGGTTTCTGTGCCGAAGGGTGTAACGTTCAAACAGCTGCCGACCTTCTCCAGGTCGTTCATTCTCAGCAGAGCTTGAATGAATGACTTTGTCCTCTGTCTGGGAGCCTCGGCATCATCGCACAGAATTCGGTTAGGTACCAAGCTGTAAAATAAAATGACACGTGAAAGTGAACTTTCAAACCCCGTCATTCTGGGAGAATAAATCTGAAGCACATAAGGCAGCGTGTACTTGATATGTCTGAGGATCTCTTCACAGTAGTTGTGATATTGATTGAGCCAGGTCATGATCTGCACTGGAGCGATCAGGTAGATGGGACTGAATTCTTTCCCTAAAGTTGTCTGGAGACGGATCACGACAGAATTAGTCCATTACAGTATTAGATGAGGGAGATACAGAAGGAAAAAAAGTGAAAGATTTTCCAACACATACCAGTGCTCGTTCTCTCTGATACAGTAACTTTAGCAGCCCCTGAGACAGAAACATAGAGTTACAGCGTATAGAGCAGGCTTGTTAGAGCTAACGGTTATGTTAACAGTTTTAACATAATGTAAATCTGCTCACTGTGTGGTGATCAGCATGCATGTGTGAGATAAAGACTGTTGAGATTTTGGACAGTGCGTCATCCACACCATCCCCGTAGTGCCTGCAGAGCTGACCGAAGGTCCCCTCTCCACAGTCCAGCAGCACTGACTGACTTGGGCTGCACACAAATGCAAACACAGACATCGAAACAGGAGGAATTCAACACTGGACATACACCACATGGGTAACCAACACTAAATGAGCAATAAGTCCATATAAAGTCCAGATGTAGTTTCTAGGATCTGATGATCGGTGAAGTCCTTTGTCTTTCTGTGTGTTGTTACAGACTGAAGCTGATAGATTACATTTTGAAAGGAAAATAGAAACGAAACACAAACCCATACCTGATATTAACTAAAGTACCACTGACGTTTCTGATTTTCATTGGAAGTGCTGATCCTGTTCCCAAGAAGACCACCTGTGGGTATTCTTGCCCTGAAAAACACACACACACACATATTTATATATAAATAAATCACACTACATGTTTTAGAAAGACTAACTGCTGAAACACTATATAAAAATCAACTAAAAAGTTTCCTCTGAAATGAACTGACCTGAACTCTCTGCAGGGCTACTGGAACAAATCTTCTTGCACTTCTCCACTTCCTCCAGAAAGTTTGGGATCTTGGAAGCTTCTCGCACAAACTCCTCGTATTTGCAGGAGGGGATGGCGTCTCTAATGAATGGGATACAAAGTCAAGAAGATACAGAGCGCTGTCTGCAAAAACACTGCCGGGGAAAACAGAGTCTTTTTACATCTTGAAACGCTTCTGCAGAGCCTGACAGGAAGAGTGTCGGACAAAGATCCTGACATGTGTAAGATGAGGTTAATAGGGAAGAAAGCGGCTGAATGCAATGGTCCATCCGAGATTGTTTTCTGTGACAAGGCAGTGCTCCGAGCTTCAGAGCAAGGTTGACCAAATTGGGGGGGATTGAAGGACAAACTAACCTTTGCCACTCCATCACGGGTCTGAGCTGGAACTTGAGCAGACACTCTGCTCTGACATTGGGGACGTGCAGGGCAGCCTGAGGCTTCTGGGGAGATAAAGAAAGCTTAAGTACCATGTCTGATTTAACTGTTTATTAGTTAAAACACATGCACAACATCACAATAAATTCATTTAAATCACCACAAAGAATACTACCTACTACTACTACTACCTGACATCAATACAGGAAAGCTCTGATAAACCGGTGGAGCACTCTTGAATTGAATATAAGCAAGCATTTCACATATTTTCACATATTGTACTTTGTATGATTGTGCACGTGACAAATAAATCTGAATCTGAATAGCAGCTTTATAGATCTAGAATTACACCACGACTGTTGAACTTTTAATTGAACCAAATAAATAAGTCAGAATATCTCTCCGTATCTGCTGCTTCAATTACAGCACATCTTCAATGATGATGAAGATGTTGATGAATTTTGTGTAACCACCGGTGTTACCTTCGTTTTATAGGCTTTAAGTTCTGGAAAGATCTCTGGGTGAATCATGTTGAGCTGGGCCTGAAGCTTGTGACTACTGACATTGTGAACTGTAGACACTTGTTCATTGAGGATCAGGTGCTCTGTTGTGGATGGAAACCTACAGACACGACACAGAAAGACTTAAGAATGTTGATCGGTCCCCAGAAAAGTCGCTATGGAGTCTGGCTTCACGGGGGGCGAAATCAAACCTCTCCATCCATTCTTTGTATTGATCCGTTTCCAAAACAGTCTCTGGAGTCATGTGGACCACGAGCGCAGCGGGGTCCTCTGCCCCTCCTGTTTGGTACCTGAGAGGAATGGATATGTTCTGACTACAGACACCAGCTGTCTTCATTCAAAAAAAGAGGGAACACCTAAGATGTCTGTGGTACCTTCTCAGTTGCCGATTGGTGCAAATAGCTTCGACAAACCTCTCAGAAGGACACTCAACAATAATAAAGACCGGCCCTGGGTCAGTGGGAGTACAAACTTGCTCAGGCCGAATCTATATGAAAAAATAAATGTCAGCAGACACGGTTTGTAGCTGCAGCCTGAAATGTATGGTCACGTCAAACAGATCACCATCATCATCATCATCATCATCTACACAGCACCTCTTTTCCTTCGTATGTAATGCTCTTCCCAGACTTCAGGGCTGAAATTAGAGGACCGATTGCTGCCGTGCCCCTGTGGTAGAGAATTACAGCATAGTGTAGTAAAAATGTAGGAAGCACAATAATCTACATCAATTATTACATAAACACAATAATATTCACATCAATCACCAAACTAAAACCAGATAGATATATAGAATAAGTAATCTATAGAATCAGCTACTTACACAGGCAAACCCAGCTCTCTGGCCTGAGGGACTAGGAAATTTCCTCTCTTAGGGTGAAGCTGCAAGAAAGTTAATTCAAAACTATGTCAGATGTAAAGTCCTTGTTGGAACAACGCACGCACGCAGGACAACGTTGGAGTTGGTTGGTTTCCTACCTTACATATGAAAGCAACAACCAATGCAGGATCCCTAACTGCTGTTTGTCTTTCTCCTGCAAGATATTTCAAACTAATAATCCAGTGAATGTGATTCAAAAGCTTTTAACACCTTTTAACAAACGTGTGTATACTCATACATGCTCCGTATGAACGAAGGGTTCGACTCTACAGAGCTCCTGGCAATAATAGCGCATAATTATGGCCAAGCTTTCAATTCATGATATCCACATAAATACTGCTAGTCTCTGAGGACAGTTATTCCCCAAACTAACCTGCATCTTCACTGCAGATATTATTGTGAAGGCCGTCTTTCTTTGGAGAAGCAGGACTTCGAGGGGGACTGCTGCTCCCCAATCGCCTTCTGCTGTCGGCCCTCGACTTCTCTAAAGATTAAAGAAAAAAAGAGTTTTAAGAATTTAGAGGAAATACAAAAAACAATCATCCGTCTAAAAATACACAATGAATCAATGAACTCACCAAATAATGGCACTTGATAAACTGTCATTGTCTCATCTACGTATGTCTCTGCAGTGTACGGCCGAACCGCTGCGAGTATGCAGAAAATCATAAAAAAGACGGATATGCAACCATATATGTGATTTAGTTCAGACATAAACACAACATACACAGCTTGATGTCTTCCAGCGGCCCAGAAAACGACTTGATGGCATGAAGGTAGTTCTCCTTCAATTGAAAAAAAAGGGCAGAGACACGGCAGATATAAAATGATCACATGCTCTAAGAAAAACTCCTCCAGTTGTGTTTACACCATGTGATAGAGTTTCTCACCAGCTGTGGAGGTCCAGAGAGAACACACTCAGCGACACCAGTGTCCTTCAAGGTCAATATCATACCTGCATAAAACACAACACACACACACACAGCATTTACACAACTGCAGAGTTATCATGGACGTTATCAGACAGATGTTACTGACCTGATAAACCTCCAACATTCTCCCAGCTCAGTCTGGTCAGTAAGATGTTGTCCAAGCGAGCGGCTCTCAGTCTGTCACAGGGATACGCATTCATATTAACTCTGTGTGTCTGCCTGTTGGACTGAGATGACAACGACAATGGCAATGTCAGATCTGCTTACTTGTGTTCCTGCATGAGTCTCTGTGTTCCTTCACCACAGTTGAACAGGTACCTGCGGCAGAGAGGAGGGACGCTCTGTACTGTGAATACAAGTGGCTATGGTACAGTAAATATTTGGGATCATTTTGTATACATTTATGGTCACAATCATACAGAGACTCTGACCTATGACCACACTACAAGAATGTTCTTACTTCTTCGTAGCTTTGAATTTTGTATAGTATAGATTGACGCAGAAAATGCTAACGAACTACGTACAGAAGGGGTCTGAGGGCTTTCAGAAGTCACTTTGTTACAGGTGTGAAACTCATGTAATTAGAGGTATATGATTTTCTGATTACTTCTCTGATTACTACGTTAAACTGAATTTATTAAAACTGTCCGGGCTCCTTCAGATAAATTATCCACTAACTGGTGGTTAGTACGTTAACCTGTAACATTAAGTCATATTTTGTACAATAAATCAACATTTTCCAATAAATATAGTAGAAGTATAAAGTAGAAATATAAACTGGCGCATTTGATCTTGTTTGTTAAAGTTTCAGCTGTCTGGTCAGCTTGTGATGCTGTTGAGTTATTACTGTATTCCCTGTACAGCTGTTGTTGACATTTTCTACGTTCATCTAATAAACTACCAACTGAGTGTAAACCCTCTGCAGAAATTACCTGTTGTACTCAGAAAACACATAAAGCGACGCAGCATTATCTCTGCTGCCAGCACCGATGACCTGCAGATACACCGTGGACGGACCGTGAACGTCTCCTCGCTTCGTCCTGTTCTCTTTGATTTTCGCTCTCCGCAGCGGCTCCTTGTGTTTCGCTTTCTTCGGACCCAGCGAATTACTCGTCTTCGGGTTATTGTGATGGTTGGCAGTCGCCATTGTCCGCAAAAACTGGAAAACACTCGGATGTAAACAGCGTGCGAGTGTCGGGGCTCTGCCTTTGACAAACGAGAATGTGAAGGACCTCAGCTTCAGATGGGCCGCACTCATAATAAACACGTCACCCAATAATTTAAATGAATGGGCCTACCAGAAAATCACTCATTTAACGCTTTAAACGATATTTCTATATGTGTTTTTGTCAAACAAATGGCCTAACAGCGGGATGGTGTCCGCAGGACTTTGGCTGACACATGTGACAGTTTATCCGGCATCTAATGATGACGTTTCCACCATCTTATTGCTTATTGGTGCCAGCGAAAGGTCTGTAGACCAATCACAGCAGCTTTTGGAGAGAGAGAGGCGGGATAGAAACGTTACTAAACATAAACACACACTATAAAATAAATGTCTGTAGATCCTGATAAACGTTAAACATAGAGCTTCATGCAGATTCCTTGCTATGTGTGATATGTTCTATTCTTTAACATTTGCTTTCTTCAAAATTTCCTGTCTGACCTAAAAGTGTCACAGTATGGTGTGTTAAATTAGAAAAAACAATAAATAAATGTTCACTTATGAATGTGCAGATGTATATTACGTTAACCATGTCCCGGTGAAACCACCAGTTTGTATATACAGACCAGCAGCAGGTTTGCAGCATCAAACTACACATATATAAACCTCCGTATTCAGTTCAACATAGTGAGAAAACACGCAACACATTTTTACCCCATTATCTTTCTCTCTCTTTATTCATTTATGAGCACTTAGTCCACTGCAGAGTGAGACCGACTGGACTGCAGGTCTAACATGACGCCGACCACCAACACTAAAACTGCTTTAAAGCCAGAGAAGCAAATTTCCATTACGATACCAAACAACAATGCTTTCAATCACATACATGGAAGAAGTGGGATCATTTACAAAGAGCATGATTCCAGTATGTTTCAGAATATCTATCTCATATAATGCACATCAATTTGGTTCTATAAATACAACGTCCAGGTTTTTTTTTTCTTTAAATCACTGTTACAAATCACTGAGATGTATCCTCATCAAGATGAGTCAAGAACATGACTGATTGATTTATATGCTATTATACTTAAGTGAATGTGCGTTTGAGTGTTTCTGTGAACGAGATAAACAGAAGTGTGTTAATATGCTATACAGACATGACTGAAATGAACACCACTTTCATTGCGAATGGTGTTTTACAGTTCTTTTTTAACACCGCAATAAGGGGACCAAGCAAATTTACACAAGGATTTGTTTTCTTTACGTTGTTGCGTTTTTTCTTTTTGTTTCGTTTAATGTTTTTGTTGCTGACTGTTGTATGTTCACTGGTATTCAGGTTATTTTTGTTTGTTCTGCTATCAGTCCATATACATAGGGGAGCCTGGAGAAGCTGGCATCTGATCCATGATCCTGCAGACGTAACCGGCAACGTCGACCGAGCGCTCCTCGTACATCTGAATGAACGGGTCTCTCTGGAAAGGGAAGAAAAGGTCTATTCAAACTATTTATACAGTAATAAAACCTTTCTTTGGTGCAAATAGGACCAAAAAATGCAATGCATGAAAAGTGTCACCTAAAATTAAACAACAGTTACTACTACAAAGCTGCAGACTACATTCAAACAACAATTTCCCCAAGTATTCATTATTATTATAACTAAAGCTCCTGACTTTGTATTTTGAGTCAACAGAGAGTAGTAGCCCCAGTGCTAGTTTAACATGAACTCACCAGTAGCTCTTTGTACTTTGGCCTTTTTGATTCATCCTTTGTAAGGCTTGGAGACAAGATGGAAAAAAGCAAATGTTATAATGTCAATGTCATTTTCCCAGGGGGACAGTGTTTATATTTCATAATACAAGATGACCTCAAGTAGAAACATTTACTTGACTTAAAAAAATATTTTAAAAATCACAACAGGCGTTTAAACTGTGGTTTAATGTTCCAAAATATGATCCCAGCAGTCCTTACCATACATTGACAAAGGCGATGAATTTGGGAGAGAAGCGCCTCTCCTCCGAGTTGCTAAGTTGCGGAGGATCTCCTCTCACCACCTGAGTCAACTGGTCAAACACACTGTTCCACTTGGGGTAGGGAAACCGTCCTGTGGCCAGTTCATACTGAAATATATTGTAAACATATACATGATAAATGAAAACATCATTTCTTGTAAACTTACTCCTGAATTAAACTGATAGCATGAAATGTACTATGTACATGAGTATTCTAAGAATATACAGTACAGTACAGTGTCACTACTGTTGACACATTATACATCCTCCAGTTATCTCCTGTACATAAAGCCATGTTCCCAATGGGCCTTCTGCATCCCAGTCCGATGCTTATCCCATTGAGCCAGCAGGCCGCTTGATCTGAGGTAATCATTTCTTGTATGACTTCATCAGTCTTTCACATGTTGTGTACAAGTATTGACCTGTTCTTCTTTGCAGCACTGCTTCAGTTCACTGAGGTTTTGGGACATTCATTTATTCACAGCTCTCCTAGGGTCCAACCACAGCATTTAAATTGGGTTGAGGGACTAGACTAGACTCTCCCCTCCACTGCCTGTTTACAGTGGGTCTCCATCATTATTTCCAATTCTTTAGTAGAAATGCTGCAACATTTTCGTCATAGGTGAACATCATATCAAAGTAACACACTTATATACTAAATAGCCTGCAAATCATTCCCTTAACTGTTAGGACTGCATTTAGGATATTTTAGTGCTTTTTAAAAACGGAATCTACTCAACTGAGAGCATGGTTTTTTCCCCCTGTTGAGAATTAAGATATTATTAATACTCACCAGCGTGATTCCCAAACTCCAAACATCTGAGCGCACATCGTAGCCCTGTCTGGATGCACTGGGGTCTATTCTCTCTGGCTGAAAATGAACAGAAGAAGAAATCTGCTTTCAGTCACAAAAAAACCAACAAAATATATGACCTTTTATAAGCTCATGTTGTAATCATTAGAGACGTAAAAAAGAAGCTCGTCTTAAACCCACATAGCTTTGAATCACGCTCACAAATAACTGCCTACTTTTGACTTGTATTATTTTCTATGAAGGCTTTTTGGACATTGATTAGTGAAACTAGCTAAAGTAAACGAGCATTTACCCAAGAACCTCTACACAATAGTGTAATAGTTTATTAATATATAGTATTAATAGTTTCTAAATAAGGCTTCTTTCCACTCTTGGTGCTTTGACTCGTAAAGAGTTGCTGTGAGTTTTGTGGACCTCCAGATGTCACTGTGGTCATTTCTTTCTTTCTAAATGAGCTTTTCTTTCACTTTCCTGGTGACACTGTTGATGACTTTGTCCAAACTGATGACAAACTTCACCAACATCGCTACCACAGCATTCTGCAGCGAAATGGTCATCAGACATCTGATCTCCACTTAGTGGGACCATCATTTGGACCCCAAACCTACCTCTGGGTTATGCAGAGCCATTTGTCCAACAAGGAGAGTGATGGAGTGCAGCAAGAAATGACCCGCCTCAAAATCACCTGATCTAAATCAGTTGTGATCATTCGTGATAGGTTAGTGTGGATAGTGAAGAAAGGGCAGCCGAAAAAACGAACTAAACACCTCTGGGACATCCCAGAAAAACCCTATGGGCAAAGCTGTCACAGATCGACAATCGATGACGAATCCAAATGTGAAACTTTTGTTCACTACATAACTTCATACTGGAAAAAACGTGCTAGCACAGAAACTATGACAAAATGGATCCACTAGTAGACAGGCTTGCTGCTGAGAATGCCAAGACAGCTCCTCACTTCTGGGCATGTTTACACCTGCCAGCTGATACACAGCTCACACACAACAAGCACACGCATTCATCACTGCCTCTCATTGTGCCAGCCTGGCTCTGGGTGTCTAACAAGAGCACCTCCACTAATTCAGTCATTTAACAAGTTCCCCTGCATGTCGTCACACACTGCATAGCAGACGCAATAGCGAGGAGTGTGAGAAGGCGGCGCAGATCTCCTGCGTCTCCTGCTGCTGTGCTGAGGGGAGGAAGCATCTCGCTGGCCCATTTAAAGGACTGAATTAGACAGTGATGTCACCCAGCAGAGTGGGACAGTCTGTGCTGCAGCAGCACTGATGGGTTTTATAGAACAGCAGCTGACTACTGCAAGGAGCTGCTCACATCTGCCAAGACTGGAAGTGTTTAGTCTCTGCATAGCTTGAGCAAGTAAATCGTGTTTAATATAAACAGCATAAGTGAGGAAGCAATTAGACTACTATGTTAATAATGATGAACTATTCCACCTTACTCATCTCCAACTGAATCTCTTGGGTTTTTTTAATTTGCCGACACATTTAATGCAACTAAGAGCGACTATAAATTTATAGAATTCTATACTGCCAGCACAACAGCCAGCGTGGACCAAACTGGTTTTACTTTGACACAAAATGCATTCAATGACAGATTTGCTCAAATGTCAAACTATTTTCTTTTTAATTTTCAGATAACATATTAACTTTCTTAACCACAAAGAAAACACAAATTAGCTTCACCTATATGTGTAAATGACTTGTGCCAGATGAGGAAACGGGACGAGACAGGAGGACAGAGGAACTTAAGAAGGACATTCAAGCTTACTCCATGCGGTAAAGAGATGTTACTATTTAGATTAATATATGTAAACTAAACCTACTTTAAAGAAAATAGTGCTACATAATTTAATGCTACTCTGAAAATAATCACAATAATGACCATAGAACGTTGTGAATAAGAGCTGCTGCTTCGATAAAATCCAAATACCTAAATGCTAAGTCAGACTCCGCAGCTCTACTGATGTCAGTGTTTCTTCATCATTAAGCCTGCAGCACCCAGCAGCACAGTGATCAAACACCTAGTGAGTGCGCCAGCTGGAAATGAGAAACTGGAGCTGAGATTCCTGCACTGTGAGCTCACAGCCACAGGAAGCTCCTGGGTGCCTCAACTCAGACCAAGTCATGAATGAAGCACCCTGCCTTGGCCTTTCAGAGGGCAGTGTGTTGTGTTGGTGTTGATGTGAAGCTGGGTTGCCTAACCAAATTTAGCATGGAAACTGCTGTGGGGAGTCCGGGGAGCCTGGGGGGAGGAGGGACGTTCCCCCAGCTGATGAAAATCCCCTGACAGAAAATGAGTGATGACGACACAATGAGATCATCAAAGCTTTGACGTTCCTTAAATGCTTTGCATGCACGAGACTGCTCGTGTCTTAGCATGCGATAATGCAAATGCTCAGATATTACAAACTTTATCTTGTGAACCCTCTAGTACACGAAGCACAACTCGACTGACGTGTGTGATACCAAGTCTCCTACATGCCCTATTCTCTTCTATTATTACTACTATCTTAGGAACTGTTTCCCAAAGAGAGAATGCGTTGCACACAGAACATCTACTGTTGTGTGCTCTATGTGTGAACAATCAACGCCTCACAATGTTTGGACCTGATTCTCTAGAAACTGTACGGAGAGCATGCGTGAAAATTGCTTTGGACTATCTGTGCAACCTGACTGGGGTGCAGGTACTGGCTCGTGCTACCAACACTGACAAGGACAGAGAACAATCGAAGACTTGATAACAATGAGTCAGGAAGGACAGAGAAAGAAATAATCAGTTTTCACTATAGACAAAGCCATTCAACCGAGTTCCTCGAGGGTTGTCTCGCTTTCGTTTGCACCAAAGCAGGTGATACTGATTCTTTCCTACACTGGCAGACTGATATCCCCGAGGTTGGCTGTTCCATTAATGTCACTATTAAAACATGTGTTTTTCAAGGCCCATGGCTACAGTATATGAAGGTACAATAGAAAATAGCCAGAGTGCTCTTTTAATTTATAAAAAGTCTGAATTAGCAGCAGCAGTAAACAGACTTGTTAAATACAAGTTACATTTTTCACCTCTGATGAAACATGTTTTCAGGGTGCATCTTTCTGCTTAATGTCCAAGGAAGATTTGGCCGGAAAACAAACTTACAAACAAGCTACTTATAATAGTGTTTAAGAACCTTGCATAGTGATGTAAATAAACTTATTCATGAATTTCTTCTCACTAGTATCGGTCAGAACCAGTTATGTTAGGTTCAGCTGATTCGCGCCACGCACCAGAGAAGTTTGTCCTTCAAACACAGAGCTGTACGCCTGCTTCACTCACAAGCTCTAATCCATCACAACAAATCACAGATGCGGAAATTATTTACTGTGACTCAAGACGACACAAAGCCTTCAATTTGTAATAACTGTAAAGTTAAAATAAACTGAGGAGGAACAAACATTCCTCAAAACCTTATGTTTTTTACAAACACTGCACTTTATATTTACTTGGAGGTTTGTCAAGTGACCTGGAGCACTTTTACTTTGAATTTGTTTAAATTAGAATGTAATGAATAAAAGTTCTTTAATAGATCATTTGAGGCTGAAATAGATTAAATAACATAAATAATAATGAGTTATTTTTAGTTTAGAAGTTATTATTTAAAAATAGTG
This sequence comes from Microctenopoma stevenorrisi, assembly GCA_032270685.1. Lineage (NCBI taxonomy): Eukaryota > Metazoa > Chordata > Actinopteri > Anabantiformes > Anabantidae > Microctenopoma > Microctenopoma stevenorrisi. The sequence goes on from JAUMTR010000026.1 coordinate 4,755,146, forward strand.
TATATTGTATACCGTATTGTTCTTAGAAAGAAAGTAATCAAAATCCAACAACTGAGATTTAAACTGAACGTTGTGCTACTTACCGCCATGTATGGTCTGCACCCTGCATCTCTGGTTTTGGCGATGGAGTCCACCAGCTGACCACTGATGCCAAAGTCACACAGTTTAATGTTGCCATTCCTGTCCAGAAGAATGTTTGACGGCTTAATGTCTGAGCGAGAGAGAGAAAACGGACGAGCAATTAAAAAAAACATATATGATGGTACAAAACTATGAAAAAGCAACTGGTGTCATTGTACCTCTGTGTATTATTTTCAAGTTTTCTTTTAAGTGGTTAAGTGCTTTCACAGTCTGTAAGATACAAATAAAATGTATTAAAATTTTGTACGAGAGGTTAAAAAGGAGCTTGTTTATTTTTGAAGAGAGGAAAAAAAAAAACTTACAGCTAATGTTATTTTTCCTAATATTTCTTCTGGAATCACGTCGTCTAATGAGCAATATACAAATTTGTAAAATTTGTCTAAGGAGGTAGCCATAAGTTCCATACAAATCCAACAGTCACCCTGCAATGAAAGAAATGTACAAGGGATAAATAAAACTTTGAATCTGGTAAAAAGATTTAAATATATAATCATAATAATCCAACTTCCTTCTCACCTCTCTGAACAGAGCACCATAAAACTGCACAATGTAAGGACAATCGCTGCTTCTCATGACCACATCCAAGTCCATCAGCAGCTGCTTTTGTTCCTTCTCATCAACTGTTGACCGAATTCTCTTTGATAAAAACACACAGACAAATGACCACGTGATAAAACTCACTGCGCAACCCTCTGAATAAGAGACATATCTGCATCTGTATATGAAGGGAAACAATCACCTTGACTGCCATGATCTGGTTACTCGGCTTGTGCACCATCTTATTGACAGAGCCGTAAGCCCCCCGGCCGATCTCACCCAAATCTTTGAGATCCTCGGCCGTGAAGTCCCAGTGCTGCTCTGGGGAGATCTTCAACTTCCCGGACGATTCGATGCTGTGTGTCCTCAGCCTCTCTCTGGAGATTGCGAAGATGTATGTAAAGAGAAGTGGGAAAACACATGATGAAAAGAAACTTCCGAATGTGGTGTTGCAACCTCTGGTGTTTTACTCACATGTGCGGGTTTTGAAAGGGCGGCCCCGCTGTGTTCAGTGTGAACCTAGTTGCGGGTTTGACCGGAGGGTTGGCAAAGTTCAGCTTCAGGGCTTTGCGTTTACCTGTACAGGAGAAGTAACCAGAACCTAATCACATTTTAAATAAAGCTATAAATGTTATGGAGTGATCAAGACCAAAAGCAAACTCATAGTGATAAGTGAGTGAAAACAAGACAAACCATAAAATTAGATAATGGGAAGAAAGAACGGGCAAGTAAATTCCCCCAGATTTACTCAAATACATGGACGACATGCTTTACATAGAACAGGGGAATGAGAACCGACAACACCTCTTTCACCATATATGGTTGTTGTACAGAATGCTTTTTTTTCCTCCTAATAAATAAAAGATGGCTTTTTTCTAAGTTTCTTGTTGAAAAAAAACAAACGGCGAGGAGCAAACCTAACAGAATTCCTTCTGGAAAGTATTGCCTGTGTGGGCAAAGTCGGATACAGGCTTGAAGAGCAAACACAGAAGAGTTATGTCCAGTTTTTGTTTTGGAGAAGTGTTGAATCAACTGTACGTTTGTCCTAGTAGCTGCACTTCACCTGTGCTTTTCTCTGTACACGGGTGGGCTGGACAATATAATGACATTACTTTTCAGATTGATACAATATATTTTCTATCAAATTGTGGACTGGAATACATACATCTTTTACTACTGAGAAATATTAGAGGCTTGAAAACTAAAATGACTTCATTACATTAGACAGATCAGTGCTTCTTGTGTTTACCCCTTAAAAAATCAAACTAAATAATTGCAACGATACGGTACATTACAAAAAACACTAAATGATCATTCACTTGAATGAACACATTTGTAAAGAATTTCCAACAATAACTGAACATCATCACTTCTGTGAAAATGTATTTATTGCAAAACAGTTCTACTAGTTTTAGTTGAGTGGGTTTATAATAAACATAAACAACATGAGGGATGAGATTAAGTGGGAAATGTGACAGTTGGCTAATTTAAAAGACAACTATTTCTGCGTGTGTATATTGTTTAACCCTGCCTCATACTTAAAAAAATACCTAAAATATCCAAAACTTCACGTACGTTTGACATGCAAATATATAAGACAGTGTTCCACATCAAATATATTAAGTATTGAATATATTGACAATTTTTTGTCTTGTTTGTTTAATTCGGTCCCCTTTATTCAATTTTATATATTGCATGAAAAACGCAAAAAAAAACAAAAAACAATAAACAACAACAACACAGTTCTTGAAGAAGACATGCTGCTCAAGGCCAACTGCTCTGATTTCACCATGAATCACAGGACAGGCTTTTCCTTAAACTTAAACCGCCCAAAATACCACAAGAATGCGTGCGCTAGAATTCCCATAGACTTCAACGCTGCTTGAGATGAGAACTTTTGAGATTGTACCTTGTCTCAACAAGCAAGTGCTATGCTCAAGTGTACGCAAGCCCAAAAAAAAAACACACAGGTGAAAAAGGCATTGTGATAACACCACAGGCACTATGGTTTGTAGCTTGTTAGATGCACACTGAATACCAGTGAGGTAGAGCTTCCATTACATGATTTAACTTGGAAAACGAAGTTGTTTCTTTAAGCGGGAGAGCTCCTCTACCACAGTGCAGGAAAACGAGGATCTTGAAGCATAATAAAGTCATGGCAGAGATGATTGGCAAAATGCACCATTTCTCCCAGGAAATTGGTGCAAGTACCAATGTTTTGGTAAACACGTTTATTAATGTGCATTGGCTCAACAAAGAAACTGACATAATTTCACACAGAACTCCAGAAATGAGCCGAACACAATTATCGGCACATTTACGAAACTATGGGTAAATTGTTTTATTTCAAGGCAAGAAACGAAACGTGCTGGAAATATAACAATCACACCTGAAGCCAGTTACAATGGAGAAGAGCTGATTCAAACTCTCTGTTGTGTGTCTCGTATGCCACATTAAGCATGAAAAACAGAACGAAAAGCAACTAATTGTCTTAAGATTTGTATAATTGAATTGTAGAAAAAAAAAATCAACAATCTCAAGGCTACAAGTCAGTCTCCAGGGATGTTCATGTTCCTCTGTCCACTGTCCACAGCATTATCAAGATGTTTACAACATATGGAACTGTAGCTTATCTACCTGGACGTGGACGCGGAAGCGAAAAAGCGATAGAAGATTCCACATTATGGTGGTTCAAAGATGTTCGACTGCCTCTGGCACTAAGGTTTGACTGTGTGCAAAGCACCATAAAATCTTCTTTTTCCTAGTTGGAAAATTCCAGTTGAGAGGTGTAAAAAGCTTGTTGGTGATTTTTGGACTAATTGGTTTCAGTTATTGATTCCAGCAGGTGTGCAACCAAATAATAAGTTGAGGGTGCCAATAATTTTGTCGCCTCTTTTCTGGAGTTCTGTGTGAAGTTACGTCAAACTCGGCTTTGTTTCTCTGATATTTGTGGTGATCCAATGGGAATAAACATGCGTTTACCAAAACGTTTGAGGCATTCTCACTGTTCTGAGAGAAATGGTGCATTTTCGGGAAAAATTCCAAGGATGCCGATAATTTCGGCCATGACTGTATATGGAAGCTCTGAATCTTAGGCTTGTGCCGATGGGAACAAATTGACCATACTAAGTTTTCACTCTCAAGTAATTGAATTAGGAGGAAAATGAACTTTTCTGTGCACTAGATAAAACTATGTACTATGATGTATGTTAAACTGGGAGTGCGATAAGCTACAGCTTTATCAGATATCCCGGCACAAGCCTACTTGAACCCATCAGTAGTGCCAACTTGGATTAGTCGAGAACAGCAGAACAGACTCCCCCAAACCAGACTGTCAGGTGGAAACAAAGGGATGAGAACTGTTGTTGCTGAAGCAAAAGAGGTTTGGCTTACTTTGGGGAGCTCCAGACAGGTTTATCTGAAACCCTAGAGGTGAGAAGACAGTTTTTTTTACTTTCCTTCATATTTCAGCCAGTTTGTCGTGTCTTTCTCGGGCATCCATTTTGTTAGTTAGACCTTTAACAGTTGTACAATCCCACAGTTTTAGGGTTGACAATTAATCACAGAAATTGGCCTTGCTTAGTTATCAAACACACCGAAGGATGCATTTAATTTGTTCCTTAATGCATCCTCTGGGGGGTAATGCACCAGCATGCACACAATTCTATGAAACAGCTACAAGCAAAATGACTTGAAAAAAAAGGGAGGATCTGGAAGTACATATGAATCACCATCATAAAAAGGTTTTGCAGGGAAAACACATTACAGTTCAATAAACATTGTTTTCTTTGGCACAGCTCACCATCATTCAGCATCATGTCAGGAGTTAGGAATCATTAGTTAGCAGCATTAGGATAAAAAGATGAAGGGAACATGTTAACAGGTTAACACAACCAGGCTAACTGTAAGATGACTATAAAATCAAATCGGTTATCACTACTTGACTGTGAAGAACTGAATCAGGGATACATAATAATTAGCATTTCACTTATACAGATTAATTCATTAAACCATTAAATGTATAGGAAAAACGATAGCCCTTCAATACAAAATATATTTCTCATTCAGGACATTAAAGTCAAGTAACAAAAATGCCAAACTTCATCAAGAATACATGATTTATACTTGATCTGTGCCTAGTTTCACTCTGGTGATCATGTTTCCCAGTAGGCCCAGTCCTATATACAATGTAAAGTGTGACTGGACTAATTTAGTATTTGCTTAATCTCTCGATGAAATCAATGAAGTGTGTAGCTACCTGTTTCACTCTGACATCTCCAGCAGGTGTTGGACTCTGGAAGTTAAAATGAGAAAGCGTACAGAACTGTAATGAGCATTTGATATAGTGGTGCAGTGGATGAAGAGACTGGTTTAGATGCTAAAGGTTGAAAAGACTTCAAAAAAAGGACAAAGCTGCTTCAGGTTTCGCTGAGCAAGTAAGGATCAGCCTGTAACTCTACATACATGCAATGTGTTAAATAATAAAGCTGTACAGAAAGAATGGAAACTGACCAAACCATAAAATCAGATTTAGTAACTTGATTTTGTTTACCATATTCCACATCACATACACATAATGTACCATGACTTTTTAATTGGGAAGGTGAATTTGGTTTAAAAACATTAACATATCTATCATCCTCTTTATCTAGACGTAACGATGCCGTCAATGTCAAGGGTGTAGTCATTCAAATGAAAAATGAAACGGAGATTAAATCTATGCAGAATGGTACATTTTTATGCTTTTTACTCTTTTTTTAAAGAAATGACTTTGCTATTATCTTTTTTTACATAAACAGTTGAAGTTACATCTAAACTGCCATTTTTATAACCGGAGTTCGGCGACATTCTCTTCAAGCAAGAGGGGACATAATGTAACGGGGCTACAAACTGCTAAAATGGTAACGAGGACTTTGTAGGCATTCGGTAAGATATAGGGAAATATATTATTTTAACAATGAGACACGTTACGTGCCTCTTAGGTGAATCCTGGTTCGTTCCCTTGAGAATATTTTTTCAGTCCTGGGTGTAGCCTCTCGCGGCTAGCGCTGCTAACATTAACCTTCACTGCAGCAAACCGTGAGCTCCCATCCAAAAGAGGACACTTCCACTCATGCCCACACTTACCCTGCATGCTGCTCATTGTTGTAATGTGCTGAGACTGGGACTGGTGGTGGAGATGCGCTGCGGATCCTGCGTTATTGCTGCTAGGTGTCGTTGAGTTGTTGGGACTGGGAGTCGCCATTGCTGTGCGTTTGAATTCCAGCAGCAGCACCGGGCTGCAACGGAGAGCAACTTCACCCTTCCCACCCTCAAACACAATACTTACTACTACACTAACACCAACCACACCCTTTAAAACAAGCAGGTAGCGACAGTACGGGACTGCAAAACGCGTTAAACTCCTACGAGCCTTTAAAACGTACAGCTGCGGCTACGTGTGTAGCAACGTTAACAAAAACAAATATCCAGCTAGGTTAAGCTAACTAAACTAGCCGTGCAAGAGGCTTTACGACCCGCAATCAGCTGACCAAGTGACACTGACATGTCAACACCCACAGTCTGCTACATGCTACATGCTAATAACAGTTAGCCAAGCGCACACCGGGTCCGCATTTCAAAATAAAGCAACATCCTGAAGGACTGTAAGTTAAAATGCGGCATCAATAACCTGTCTCTCGCTCATAACACCACCCCCAGACTGTGTTGACTAGATTTCAACACAGAGTCCCAAGAACGTTAATAGTTTGAACAAATGTATTTTTCATAACTTTATTTAGAAACACATTATGATGGAGTCAGTGTGGAGCTTATGGGGCCTCTAAGGTTTTGAAGTCCCTTGGGTAGATGCCACTTTTCCTGATTGGTAACATTATAATACATAAAATAGACAAATCATTTTTATTCAATGTTCTGGTTATTATAGTGATAAAAACATACTGCTAGGATACTCAATACCTAGCAAATTCAATTCACTGGTAGAACTATACAGCTTACTGTCTTTTGTTTTATGTGTATTTTGTATTTTTTTTAATGATTAAACGATTGACTGTCATTTGTTTGAATTAATTTGATTTACGTATGTTGTTGGTTTTATTTTGTAAGGAGTCAGCGGATGTACAATTTCTTGCAATTACTGCGGACTTGAGAGAAATGTGCTCGTTTTGTTTTACGGGCGAGCCGATGGCACGAGATTTCCTACGTTATAGTTATTTATGAGTCTTACATTATGAGACAACTTTATGAAATTACACACAAAACATGTATCATAATCAAACACGAGTACCTTTGGCTACTTGGTCGGTTATACAACCACAAAAAACAAAAGTGATAGAACACACATTGCTGATCTGTTAGCCTGAATTAAGGGGAAAAAGTTTGTGTGTGGTGCAGATATGGCTTGCATGAGGATTAGGAACAGGCCAGAGAAGGTCATATCAAACAAACCCTCACTGTTCAGTCAGGCGTGAGTGCGCTTGCTTACTGACGACTGATGTTCCGCACACCCGGGCGGGGAAGTAGCCACAGTAATGGGAGAAGTTTCTGAGGAGGAGAACACCAAGACATGGCTTTCTGTGATCTGGCGAGTGTGCAACCTTCTCATGTCTTTATTCTTCGCTCTTGCAGCATACGTACAGGTCAGTGTTGTTACTCTAGGATGGGTCTTTTTTGTGGGGGTGCATTACTTTTGTTCGCGATCAATAACCAATATTCTGCTGTTTCTTGTGTTAGATCAATGACCCAGACGCAGGGTTATGGATGGTAGGACACAACTAAGCCTCACATTGTTACCTGTTCGGATGCTATTGGTGAATTGTTGGTAACAACATGTTTCTGGTGCAGGTTGGTTACAGTGTCCCTGCAGTCCTGGTGGCGTTCATTGGCTTGAAACCCAATGTGACAGGTACGCATTTATAGTTTAAAAAAAAATCCCCAAATGATCATAAACATATGGAAAAAACTTTATAAACGTGGTGTAACAATTACATTTCACATTTTCCTGTTGTCTATTAACTCTCCCGAGTGGTTGAACTCTGCTCCCGCAGATTTCCCCCGTGTTGACAGCGCCATCAAGTGGCTTTATCGTGACTGTGCAGCTCACTGTAGCAAATGATCATGTGCAGAGCAAACTGTTAAAGTGCATTTTCCTGTTTGCGTTGCAGAGACTTTGGCCTGGAGGCGTGCTGCGGATCTTCATGTGATGATTTCCAGCGCTGCTATTGCTATGTTGGGGTGGACGCTTAACAAAGAGCAGGTTGCACAGATCTTCCACCAGGAGGAGGGCAGGTACATACAGTTTACTGCTGAGCTATTTACTGTACACTCTGCAGCAATGTATTGTTCCTCAGCAATTGTTGCTGCTTTGTGGTGAACAGCCCACTAAATAATTATAATCACTGGCTCTGGTTGTTGTTTTTTTGTTCTTTAGGGAATTTTCTGGTCTCGTGTTGACGGCTGTTTGGCTTGTTCTGTGTCGCCACTCTGGAAGGTAAAGTCAGCCTTTGATTCAATTCTCACAGCCATCATTTTCAAACATCACTTCACAGTGCACGAATGATTGATGATCGAGATTGATGCCGGTTTACCCATTTTGTGATGTTATGTAATCCTCTCTGACAGGGGCTCTGTTGGGATGCTCAGAGTGTCAGCAGCAGTTGCCATCACAGTCTTCCCCTTTGTGGCGTGGCTTTATTACCACATCAACAAAGAACTGAGATCAGACTGGCCTGAACATTGTAAAACAGCAATTTAAGCCATATGCTGCCTAATATTTGTTGATTAAACTTTTCTGTGCTGTGTTCCTTGACTGGACTACGAATGCTGCTAAAACAATACAATCTTTAATATCAAATATTTGTTGAGGATGGACATTGTATTTCGTCCAGTTTTTACCTATATGATCTGTTCCATCAGTATTACAAACTTGGTTTTCCAAGTTTCCAAGTAAACGTGTGATTTATATTTGCTAAATCTCTGTTTTTTGATGTTAATTATTTTGCATTTACTTTGCTGATGATTCTCTTTTTCAAATTCCTAAATAAAATCTGAAAATGCACAAAGACTGTAACCATGTAATAATAAAAATAATTCATGTAGAGAACTGAGTAATTCAGTGGCTTGGGGAATGTCAGATTTCGCTTTATTGATGCATAGCGTGGCTGAAAGAGCGCATTGTGTTCTTGAAATCACTTGTTTTGACCTGCTTTGGAACCTTCGTGGTTTGCCGGCCACCAGGGGGCAGTGGAGAGCACACGACCTGAAACAATCACAGATGAAGACGTGCTATTATGTCACTTCCTGTGTTTAATGCTGAACAGCGCTCCAACGCTTCCTTATGTGAGCACTGATGTCAAACATGGCACAGGGTGTTTTATATCTTAGGTTTTTTCATAGTAACTTTAACGTCTTACAGACGTGCGCTCGGGTCCAACCAGTCAGACTCGCACACACTGTTTTACGGAAAGAAACTGGACTGAAGCACAATATGTCAGCGCTGAGAGTTCACTGCTGCCTGGTAGGTCAAAGCTAGCTAGTAGCTACTGACATCAGGTGTAATACTCACTTCCATTAAATAATTTAATGAAAACTTAATGATCAAATTCCCCTCTTTATCTGTGTGATGTTGTGACCTCGAAAGGTGTTATTGAAATAAACTTTACTCGCTGCTGTCAAGTTCACGGTCATGCTACTTCTACCATTCATAATTACTTGGCAGTTTTTAGTCTGCAATTTACCACGTACTGTGACACTAACACCAGTAAGTTGTCCTATTAAGGACACCGTAGCATTTGTAGACTATCGGAAATTCAATTTAAAATGAAAACGTGTTTATTAGGGGGAAACAATCCAAACATACATTTCCCTGTGTGAGAAAGTGATTTAAACTGGTTGGGCCCTAACTACTACAACTGCAGTCTGCGTTTGGGACAACAGAACAGTCAATGAATATTGTATAGAGCTGTGGAGGAGCTTTAGTAGACTCATCTTTGCAAAATTGTTTTAATTCAGCCACCTTGAAGGGGGTTTTGAGAATGAACCACCTTTTAAGGTTTTGCTGCAGCATCTCAGTCTGATTCAGGTCAGGACTTTGACTAGGTCACTCCAAAGTCTTCATGTTGTTTTTCTTAAGCCATTCAAAGGTGAAACAGCTGGTGTGTTTTAGATCATTGTCCTGCTGCAGAATAGAATTCATGGTCCCAGTTACCACAGCAAGCCTGCCAGGTCCTGATGCAGCTAAACTGCAAAATGGATGTTGTTCTGGGGTCTTTTCATTTAGAAACAGCATTTTGCGTTTGCTTGTCATTTTTGTCTAATATATGTATGCTCTGCTTGATCAGTTCTAGAGGAGCACACAGCAGGTTCCCCACCCCTCACCCCCCAAAAAATAATAATAATACTTATATATATATATATATATATATGACAGTGGCTTCCTGTCATTTGTATATATATTTATCATAGTAGAAGTTTGTCAACATTACAAATCACTGAATGTCTAAATGGAGTTTGGCAGAATGCCACATGTTCAATTTAAAGACAAAAATTCCAGGTATCGTGGGTAATTCAGACCTCATCACTTTTTCCTGTTTTCATTACCAGGTGAATGTGAGTCAGTGGTGTACCCACAGAACAACACAATGGCCGAAACCACACAGCTCCAGAACATTTTCCTCAGTACCACCACCACCACTGTCTTCGGGGAACAAGACGAAGAAGTTTGGAGTAAGTGGCAACAGTTCATGCCAAGACTTCACATGCACAGTTTCTTAAGAACTGTAAGGCAGGTGTGGTGAATCCTTGTCCTCGAGGACCACAGTCCTACTCGTTTTTCAACTGTCCCCGCTCCGCTCACTGTTCATCACCTGGATCAGGGATGTTTAGTCAGTCAAACAATGCAAGTGCAGGGATGTTGGGGAAAACAAGCAGGACACTGGGACGCCCAGCTGAAAGACTATGTTAGGACATTATTTGGCATGACAGTAATAGTAGTAACTTTTATCAATTGCATATGTATTTAACATTATTAGCACTTGGTGACAATGTATAAAGAAGTGGACTAGTCTCAACTGAGAAAAGAAATTTTTCATTATTTAAACTGCATCCAATTATCATCAAGCTTCATTAAGCATCAAGAGGAAAACATTCTCAACATGTTTCATATTGTTGGTAATAAATATGTCCTTAGTCAGTTGGTGTTGGTGGTTTTTGATTTTGTTTTCTCATGTTCTCCTCTTTAAAGCCAGTGACGTGGAAATCTTTAGCAATAACATTTGCTATTGGAGGCGCCCTGCTGGGAGGGATGAAATATTTCAAGAAAGAAAAGGAAGAACGTGAGTATTTTACTGTTCATATTAGGATCAAGTCACTATGTGATACAGTTTGTTTTGTTGATGAATTGATCAATAAATGGACAAGCTCAACGCTTATGACCTGCTTATGTGCAGCAACGGCAACTGATTGCTTTTGCCTTAAATCTTTGTAGTGATTGAAAAAGAGAGGAACAGATCAATAGGTAAACCGGCTCTGGGCGGTCCCTTCTCACTCATCGATCACAACAACAAGCCCACCAAGAGTGAGGACTTCCTGGGCCAGTGGGTCCTGATCTATTTTGGGTTTACTCACTGCCCCGACATCTGCCCAGATGAAATAGAGAAAATGATCGAAGTAGTGGATGAATTAGGTAATGAAGAAAACGCTAACTGATTCTAAGACTTTATTGTGTCTCTCTCATTGTATCACACATCCTGTTGTTGTTTGGTCTCTTATAGACACAATAAAATCTCTTTCACGCCTGATACCCATTCTCATCACCATTGATCCGGACAGGGACACACCAGAAGCCATGGCTGCATATGTGAAAGGTACTAAACCCCACGATCGGTGTCTGTTTTTTATATATGTAGCAAACTGCTGTTCAGCGTTTCCTCACAGCATGAAACATTTTAGGTGAACTCTGTAAAGCCTAGAGGAGGAAAAAAAAAGACAATGACGCTTTTTTGTACTGTTAGCATCATTTTTCACCCCAAACATAGAGAAAATATACTTTTTTTCCAGGAATTATTGGCGTTGAGGTAAATCCCAGTTTTCTAGAAAAAGAAATCTGGTCCTGTGACGTACTTTGAATTAATCGAAGTATCGTCATATTATCTTCTGTATTTCTGGATGTAAGAAATATATATTGTACTTTTAGGTTAATATTTTATTCTTCTTATTTATTTATTTATTTATTTATTTATTTATTTTCTTTTCAGAGTTTTCCCCGAAGCTTATTGGACTGACAGGGACGGAGGCACAAATTGAGCAGGTTTCCAGATCCTACAGAGTCTATTTCAGTCAGGGACCAAAGGATGAAGACAACGACTACATTGTGAGTGACAACTTTAGTTTTGTTAGTAACTAATTGAATAATGAAGGGATGATAAAGGACAATAGGTGGTGTCACTTAAAATGAACATCTGTCTGATTTCTCTTTAGGTTGATCACACCATTATCATGTACCTTGTGGGACCTGATGGGGAGTTTGTGGACTATTATGGACAGAACAAGAGAAATGTGGAGATCACCAACTCAATAGCGTCACATATGCGAAAGTACAAGAAGGAGAAGTGTGCAGCAGCCTGAGCACCACTCTGGGGTGGAGGCGGAGGTTTGGTGCAGTCTTTAAGATTAAAGTTCAAATGCATTAACTGTCTTATCATTGGATTTCACACTGAACACAGCAGGTTGGCTTCCTGATGCTCATATGAATCTTCATTTCTATCAATAATAAACTTTACCTGCCAGTAAAAAAGTTCCTCCTGAGCTCATCATGTCTGATTATTTTGCCAAATCCACTCAGATTAGTTGGGGTCATTTTTTTGTGCCTGGGAAACAGAAGGAATATGTAAACAGGATGTAAACATGATGTAAACCCACATATGTGAAAAACCACCACGTATATAGATTCAAGTCCTTTGTTTCTTTCTACACTTAAAGCTGAGTACTGACCAGCTACAGTTGGTACAAAAATACTTTCTGTTGGACTGTGGGATTTATTAAAATGAAAAATATACTATTTTAGGTTGTAAGTATTATCAAGAAGCCCCTGAAAATTGCTTTCTGACAGGGGTTAACCACATGGCCTCATTGTTTGACTGATGAGTCTAATCACAGTTTTATTTAACATAAAAAGGCGTGCAAGTCTCTAATAGATCCAGAAGCTATGTTTAGAAAAACAACAGGCTACATTTATTCTGATATGAGCCTGCCACCAGCCAGTATTGATCTTTCCTGCCTGTGCACCTGTTGTGGTCCCCCTTTTTTAAAAATTGGATTAGAAAAGCACCCACAGCAGTTGTTTGGCTCTCCACAGCCAGACACCGCACTAATTCCTGGAGGACGGTGAGGGGGGGTCGCTCAGCTCTGACCGCTGCAGTATGCAGCACTTAAATGGAGCAAATAGATTTATGTAGTGTTTTATGTTTGAAATGTGTTTATTTCTCAGTTTCACACTGATGGAATTGTCATTGCGGTGATTACACTGGTGTATGTAGGTCCTGTCCTTGAACGGTGCCTTTCTGAGATGCATCGGTTGACCTGACCAGGCATTTAGTCCAATCTGGAGCAGTGTAGAGCAAAATGCTGGACAGTCTGACCAATGAGCTGAAAAAGGACCAGAACTGTTAACATGGCTACAAACAATGACAGAACAAACCCTGTCATACAATGCTGCTTCTGCTGCCTGTGATGGCGTCACATGACCGAACATATGGGAACATTTCTTTCCCTTTACTTTCATTAAGAAACGTTACAGTGGTGCAAATTATTTAATTTCTGACATTTTTCTGCAGAGTTTTATTTTCACCTAAACTCCACCAATGGCAGGCGCTAAGAAATAAACTGCATTTGGATTGACAACATGATTGATCTGCGAGGCTTCTAGCCTCCACCAACACCTTCAACAATAAGCCTGTTTCTAGACCGATCGATTGTACTGTCGATGCGAATGTACTTCTCTGCTTTTCAAAATAACAAAGATAAGTGATGGTGCTGTGTCTGCTTTGACTGATCGTTTTAATCCTAATACCGACAAGCACCTGGTAATGAGATGGTGATAGTGAAGATGCTTGAAGTTAACACAGTACAGGTAAATGCATGCATGCATGTTATCTGTTGTAGTTTATTAGTTTTTATGTTTAAATGTTTGGTTTGCAGTAGCTCTCGTCGAACCTCTAACCCGGTGGAGAAGCAGCCCTCGTCAGAGGGTGCAGCATCCGTTTCTCTCCAGCACAGCCAGTTGACTGGGATTTTCTCCTTGCTTTTTCCCTTTCTTCTCCTCTGACCCCTGCATTTCACATGTCGTGGCCTCCTTGCTGTCGAGCTTGCTCGTGCACGTTTGCCACAGTCTGTTCGACCATTCACCTACCCGGAGCCAAATATAACTGCAGCTGTTGCCAGACCTTCAAGTGACATTAGAAGACTTTTAAACCAGCACCAATTAGTCTGTCTGTGATGCACTGCCAGACAAAATACCCATATTATACAGCTATTTTACTAGAATACCACTCCTTTGCTGAAACTGACTGAGCTGTATTAACTCTTTATTAACTATATAAGTGAATTATTTGGGTTTCTGTTAATGTCACATAATGATAAATGCTAAATGTAAAGCTGCAGAGGAGCCGATGCACAAATATGAACAAATCATTGTGCGGACTGATGCATCAAGCAAGGTGACTGGTTGGCTCTTTAATCTTAGGCACTGGTTTGGGTGAGTGGTTTAGTAGTTAAAACAAGCTATTTTTGATGTCTGTATTGGCAGAAATGAGAAAAAATTATACATACTTCTATTCTTCTACTATCCTCAGTTTCCAAATGTTTCTTAAGTGTATTTAATCACATATTGTGATATAAGGCAGTAGTGAACATGCCTCTGTTCCAACGTTTTTGTTTTTATGTGTCGCTTTCATCAAACTCTAATGATAATTTTAAAGGAATTACAGATAATTTGCTCAGTTAAACACCGCAAATGTTTTTACTAAAGGTTCAGATGAAACAGATTGTTGTGAAGTTAGAACAATATTCATTCTCAAACAGAATAATACAGAAACGTATTAACATTGTAACATTACAGTGTTTATCAACCAATTAGTAACAAATTAGTATTGCAGGTATTTAATTATAAACCAGACTAATTGATTATAGAGGAAGATTGAACAGCTGTTTAATGTTTTCAATCAATCAATCAAATATTCATTTCTAAAGAGCTTTAAAACACTTAAAGTGACTAAGGCGCTTTGCAGTCAAATGAAAAAGTAAAAATACATATAAAATAAGAACCACACAGAATACAGTGTCACGAAAACAATATCATACACCACAACAAGTTGTACAATACAGAAAGCGTACAGGGTATGTACCATAAAGTTAAATGATGAACCCCAACTAAAGATTAAAAGCATGTCTTGAGTTTTGATTTTTATCACGTTCTATTTTTTATGGTCTGCATGAATCTTTAAACTTATTTAAATGGCAATATGTCACTAGATTATAAGCTCAGCCTAACTAGGAATCCCATTACAACCACCTATCAAAGGTCACAGAGCACTACTAGGTTTATTTTATGGTTCTAACAAGAGCTTTGCTTGTTTCAGGCAAAGAAAAGAATATTTATTCATTTAGGAAACATCCTAAAATAACTGTGGATTAATAGACGTTTCTACCTTTGGATGGCTAAATGTTGCCTATCATGCCAAATAGTGTGTGTGTGTGTGTGTGATCAACTCTGCTCTCCAGACAGCCAATGCCAGAATTTCAGCAATGCCCTAACAGACCTAATCTTCCCTGATCCCAGAAAATGAGGTCCGCCGTGTCGGGACTGTAAGCTCTCTAAGCTGTTGTCCTTAGTATTCATTGCTTTTTAATGGACAGTCTGAAGGATTACAGTTGAAACATTTAAAAGTGACACAACACAGCTATACATAGACAGTTTGAAATACAAAATGGACA
Organism: Microctenopoma stevenorrisi; assembly: GCA_032270685.1. NCBI lineage: Eukaryota > Metazoa > Chordata > Actinopteri > Anabantiformes > Anabantidae > Microctenopoma > Microctenopoma stevenorrisi. The sequence goes on from JAUMTR010000026.1 coordinate 4,770,812, forward strand.
TACTTGAGTCTCCAAGGTGGCCTAGAAGCCAGATCTCCAAATATAGGAGACAAAGGCTCGTGGCAAATGGAACAGGCTCGGCCATTGCTTATAAAAGCCATCAAAGTCTTCACAGGGTGACGGATGTCTGTGCAGTACTTGTGGAACAATTAACCAGAACCAGGATTCTTATTTAAAAGCTTTTAAACGCTTGTGGGATTCAATCACATTGTGACTTTTCTCTGTGGTCTACAGCACTCAGGTGAGTATGATGCTACAGCTTAACCAACGAATCTCGCCGACATCTGTCTCGTTTCGGGTTGTTTTTGAGCACATCTCTTTATCCTTGCTGGGTAGTTCAGAAAAATGAGTGATGCCGAAATGGAAATATTTGGCGCAGCAGCCCCATACCTTCGCAAATCAGAGCGAGAGAGGATTGCAGCCCAAAATGTGCCGTTCGATGCCAAGACAGCCTTCTTTGTACCTGACTCGAAGCAGGAGTACGTCAAGGCAAAAATCATAAACCAAAACAGCTCCCAAGTCACGGTGGAGACTGAGATTGGAAAGGTGGGTGTAGTTCGTAGCATTTACTCCACAAGCAGAAAGTCCAACCCTTTGTATACTTGGCATATGGGTTTCAATGAGCTCATATTCTGCCCATTTGGTTGTTACTTGTCATATATTTCACTAGATTTCTGAATTCATTTTTTCAGATTGTCACAGTGCACATAGATGACATTCGCCCCATGAATCCACCGAAGTTTGACAAGATAGAGGACATGGCCCTGTTGACACATCTCCATGAACCAGCTGTGCTCTTCAACCTCAAGGAGCGCTACGCTGCCTGGATGATTTATGTAAGACAAATGCACGAGGAAACCTCTGGTCCTACGTCCAAACCAAAATTAAGTTAGGGAGATTACAGCTGCTGTCCGACAACGTGATTAGAATTTTTATAGATTTCTAATTTCTTTTGCTGTTCATACACAGACCTACTCTGGGCTCTTCTGTGTTACTGTGAATCCTTACAAATGGCTTCCAGTCTATAACCCGCAGGTGGTAGCCGGGTACAGGGGGAAGAAACGCCAGGAGGCGCCCCCACACATTTTCTCCATCTCTGACAATGCGTACCAGTACATGCTCACAGGTGCTGTCTCATTGTAATGCAATATAAAACATGCACACATTTTAAATTACCAAACCTTTCTTGGTAGTATAGTGCTATAACTAGACCGTTCTTTTTAGTTGCACTAAACCATGATTAAAACAGTGTCTTTGCTGTCAACAGATCGAGAGAACCAGTCCATCCTGATCACGTAAGTACAACCTCATGTGATGTTGGCGCACATGTACCTTCAGCCATTTCTATGATTTGTTTAATGTCGTACTCATGTCAGTGGAGAATCTGGTGCTGGGAAGACAGTCAACACGAAGCGAGTCATCCAATATTTTGCTACAATTGCATCAATCGGAGACTCGAGCAAAAAAGAGCAGCTTCCAGGAAAAGTGCAGGTTCAATTCTCTTATCTTATACTTCAACAATAAATGATGAAACAGCGTGTCACAAAAAATACTTTGTTTTTTCTATTACAGGGGAATCTGGAGGATCAAATTATTCAGGCAAATCCTCTGCTGGAAGCTTTTGGAAATGCCAAGACTATAAGGAATGACAACTCATCTCGATTTGTGAGTTCAGATTAAAGCTGCGCAGAAAGGCTGCAACCATAATTGTATTATGATTATTAGGTTCTAAATCCTGTTAGCATTTGTCATCTTGCGAAAATGACCTTTTTATTTCATTGTGGTAATGTCACATTTAAATAATAATTTAATAACTTTTCCAGGGGAAATTTATCCGCATCCACTTTGGAACCAAAGGGAAATTAGCATCAGCTGATATTGAAACGTGTAAGTTTGCATCTATCAGACATATACAGACACATCTCAATAAAACAGATCAAGTCAAACTCACATATTATATAGATTCATTAAACACACATGTAGGTGTTTCAAGTGTTTATTTCTTTTAAGGAGAGATTAAAGGGTTTTTAAGACAGTTGGCCTCCTTAAAAGTACAGTACAGTCTATGCACTCAATAATTAGCTTGGACTCCTTTTGAATGAATTACTGCATCAAGCCGAGATATGGAGACAATCAGCCTGTGGCACTGCCGAGGTGTTATGAAAGCCCAGCTTGCTTTGATTGTGAGCATCATCTATGTTGTTGGACCTGGTGTCTTTCATTTTCCTCTTGATCATACCCATAGATTCTTTATGTGGTTACGTCGTTTGCAGGCCAGTCAAATAAAGTGATACCATGGTTGTAAAACCAGGCATTGGTACTTTTTGTAGTGTAGGCATGTTCCAAGTCCTGCTGTAAAAAGAAATGAACATCTCTATAAAGCCTTTTTAGCAGTTGGCAGCATGAAGTGCTCTAAAACTTCCTTTGGACTTGATGAAAACACAGTGGGCAAACACCACTAGATGACATGGCCCCCAGACTTCACACGCTTGGTGCACTGACTCCAGCCCCAGTCTTCTCCTTGTGGCTCTACCTCTCTCAAGGCTGCAGTTTTCCCCATTGCTTGTGCATCCTTTTCTACAACACTTTTTCCCTATACCCAAATAATTTTCATTGATGTGGTTGGATACAGCAATCTGTGAGCTGCCAGCTTCTTCAGCAACGGCCTTTTGTGGCTTATATATCCTGCTTGTGGATGTTGTGAATAGTAGTCTCCTGGACAACTGTCAAGTCAGCAGCAGCACGATTCTGTTGAGTCTATTTGAAGGCTCAGGAAACTTCTTATTGATTGGAGTGTGGCAGCATGACTCAACAACATAGAACTTGCTTACAATGTTCTCATTTTTTTTGATAATAATTTTGGGGTTTTTTGTTTTCATAAGACATAATAATATATATAATGTTATATAATAAATGCTTGAAAAAAATCTGCATATGTGTAATTAATATGTAAGTTTCACTTCTTTGAATTAAATTAATAACATTAATTTAGTTTTTGATAATATTCAAATTTATTGATATGTACCTGTAAGTGAAATATCAGTGATTTTGCTATTCACTGATTAAAGTTGCATTTTATCAGTTGATTTTTATATTTATGCTTAGACCTTTTGGAAAAATCCAGGGTAACCTTTCAACTACCAGCTGAGAGGAGCTATCACATCTTCTATCAGATCCTGTCAAACAAGAAGCCTGATTTAATTGGTAAATGTCTTTTTAATTGGTAATGAATCTGATGATGAGCAATAAATTGCAATGCTAAAATTGGAGTTAATGCTGCACTGAGAGTTGCTCTCAGAAATGGAGATGACCCTGCGCGGAGCTGTCAGAATTTTCTGTGTTTCATTTCAGAGATGATGCTCATAACCACCAATCCATATGACTATCCTTTCATCAGCCAGGGAGAAATCACTGTGCTGAGCATCAACGATACAGAGGAGCTGACAGCTACAGACGTGAGTGCACATGGGTCAGATTATATACAAACATACAGGTTTGTTTAACCCAGTTTAACAGGTACAATGTTTAATTCCTTAGGTACATCAGTCAGACTATTCAGGGCTCTGTAGGTCAGGATTAAAACCTTCAGTCTTCAGTCAGTTCTGCCTGAGCTCATCTGTTCAACACAGATGTCAGAATATGTGCAGCAGTATTTAGAAAAAACTGATTACAGTATTTGGGTTAAAGTAAAAGGTAATGTGGAAAACAAAGTAATAAAACAATTAGATGATTTCATACCATATTACTTTTGAATTTTTATTACAATTATACATATTTGTCTTTTCCAGAGTGCAATTGACATCCTGGGGTTTAACGCAGAGGAAAAAGTGGGCATCTACAAGCTGACCGGTGCTGTGATGCACAACGGTAACATGAAGTTCAAACAGAAGCAGCGTGAGGAACAGGCGGAACCAGATGGCACTGAGGGTGAGGCGTATGAACTTACATGTGTACCATGCAGTTTTTTTCCTGTCAGAATGTGCTTCACATGTGCTCTGTCCCTCTGTGTCATATATCTTATAGTGGCTGATAAAGTCGCCTATCTTATGGGTCTAAACTCAGCTGATTTACTGAAGGCTCTTTGTTACCCTCGGGTGAAAGTTGGAAATGAGTATGTCACCAAAGGTCAGACTCCACAGCAGGTACGATGTGCTTCTATATCTGAAAATGTTTGGTAACTATAGTCAGGTTGAATAAACTAATCATCTAATCTAAAAGCTATTTTCTTTCTAGGTGAACAATGCCATGGGTGCTCTGTCTAAGGCCGTGTATGAGAAACTGTTCCTGTGGATGGTGACGAGGATCAACCAGCAGCTGGACACCAGGCTACCGAGACAGCATTTCATTGGGGTCTTGGACATCGCCGGGTTCGAAATCTTCGAGGTGATGCAGGATTTCTGCATGTGTAGGTCAGACCAATCTTTGTGATAGTCTTTCATTTAATCGTTGACATACTGCTGCTTAATTCAGATGAACAGCCTGGAGCAGCTGTGTATCAACTTTACGAACGAGAAACTGCAACAGTTCTTCAACCATCACATGTTCGTGCTGGAGCAAGAGGAATACAAAAAGGAAGGCATTGCATGGGAGTTTATTGACTTTGGTATGGACTTGGCAGCCTGCATCGAGCTCATCGAGAAGGTACATCAGCTTGTTGAAACGTCAAATATTTATCATCAACAACAGAACAAAACTCTATCCAACTTTCTGTTTGACAGCCGATGGGTATTTTGTCGATTCTCGAAGAGGAGTGCATGTTTCCAAAGGCGACAGACAACTCCTTCAAGAACAAACTCTACGACCAGCACCTGGGGAAGAACAGTATCTTTCAGAAGCCCAAACCATCCAAAGCAAAGACCGAGGCTCACTTCTCGCTGATGCACTACGCTGGCACTGTAGACTACAACATCAGTTGCTGGCTGGAAAAAAACAAGGACCCATTAAATGACACCGTGGTGCAGCTTTACCAAAAGGCCTCACTTAAACTTCTCTCTCAGCTCTTTGCCACATATGCGTCTTCTGATGGTCGGTTCACTTTTATTAATATCTGATATCAGAGAAATATTGCCACGTGTTGACTATACTGTACACTTAGCTTTATGCTAATATGTCTCCTGGTTCTGTAGCTTCTGCTGATCGGAGTAAGAAAAGTTTCAAAAGAAAAGGGTCTTCTTTCCAGACCGTCTCTGCACTTTTCAGGGTAACGACTATCCTTAACATCGCAGTAGAATATAAACGGTGTGGACTTTTTAGTGGTATCAGGGTCAGTGTATGTACGTAGGAGACAATTTATTTAACTAACTACATGTATCTAAATCAACTTGTACGAGAAATAACCCAGGCTATACTTTAGGCTAATTCACATATAAAATCATTTGACATTTTGGGAGATACACATGTTCACTTTCAGTCAGGGACTGGTCTTCACATCTTGATACCACTCTAAAAACAAAACACAGAGCTCCTGCCAGCATGTGCAGGTGCTGTCAGGTTTAACAAGATGAAATGTGAAACTTCACGATCCGTTCTTACCTTTAGACAAAGCCACGATGAACCAGAAACTGGCTGCAGCTACACATTAACTTAAACGTGTGACGTTGTTCTTCTCATTGAACATGAAAGCAAACAAACAGATTTCCCAAATTGAATAATAAAATTCCTCATTTATCTCCTGCAGGAAAACCTCAACAAGCTGATGGCCAACCTCAGATCCACACATCCACATTTTGTCAGATGCATCATCCCAAATGAGACCAGGACTCCAGGTAAAAAACAAGAAATACAAAAATAGGTGTTTGGTGTCTGATATTAATCCTGACAGGAAATATTTCTGCCTATAGGGTCCATGGATCATCATCTGGTCCTTCACCAGCTACGCTGTAATGGTGTGCTGGAAGGCATCCGGATCTGTAGGAAGGGCTTCCCCAGCAGGATCCTCTATGGGGATTTCAGGCAGAGGTAGAAGCTTTTGTCGTAATGGAGAATCACACATGTTCGTGATATGAATACCTCACTCAAGTTTGAAACTATGACTGCGCTCTGTGTGACAGATACAGGATTCTGAATGCCAGCGCGATCCCAGAGGGGCAGTTTATTGATAGCAAGAAGGCATCTGAGAAACTGTTGTCCTCCATCGATGTGGACCATGCTCAGTATAGATTTGGATACACCAAGGTATTTTCTTCTGGGGGCTGTACATAGCTTTGTCTTGACAAGCCTCAGTAAAGTTGGTAAGAAAGGAAAGCTAAATGTCTCAAGTTTTATATTGAGTTTATATTATTTCCATTTAGTGTAAAGATGGTTGTAGAGATGCAACATTTCAATAAAACATCAGAATGTTTCCACATCAACGTACTCACTACACGTGTTTTTTAACATCAGGTGTTTTTTAAAGCTGGTCTTCTGGGTCTTCTGGAGGAGATGAGGGATGAACGTCTGGCTGTGCTGATGACTCGAATCCAGGCTGTGGCCAGAGGTTATGTCACCCGGCTGAGATTTAAAGAGATGTCCAAGAAAAGGTCTCTGATAAATTAGTTTCCTTATAAAATGTTGAACTTAAATTTAATGAATGGGTGTGAACTTTCTTAGTAAGTCAAACTGAGGACAGAATTTACCCAGTTAAATTTTCCCTAAATCTGTTAAAATCTTGCTTTAACAATTTACAGAGAGTCCATTTTCATCATCCAGTACAACATCCGCTCATTCATGAATGTGAAGAACTGGCCTTGGATGAGGCTTTTCTTCAAGATTAAGCCTCTGCTGCGAAGTGCAGAGGCGGAGAAGGAGATGCAGCTGATGAAGGAAGAGTTTGCGCGGCTCAAAGAGGAGTTTTCAAAGTCTGAAGCAAGGAGGAAGGAGCTGGAGGAGAAGATGGTCATGCTCGTCCAGGAGAAAAATGACCTTTATCTTCAAATCCAAGCTGTATGTAAATCCCAACCACAATGAGATTAAAGGGATAAGTTTGTATTGATTTAGATCTGCCAGATAAGGAAAGGAGACTTTTTTGAAATTCAGCAGCATAGTCATTAGTGAGCTACGATAAGATTAAAAGTTATTGATTCCTGAAAGTAAATCAGACACTGCCGGAGGACAAAGAACAAAAGATAAATAGAAAAAATAAATAGTAAGTCAGACGGTCGCATTCAAATATATGCAAATGACACTAGAACACTAGAAGATATTACAACAAATATCTGAGTGAAAAATCTTGCACAGTTTGTATTTCAAAATAAGTGGAAAAAAATAATAAAAATATATATTACTTTCTTAAACTAAAGTATAAAATATCTATTCTATCGTAAACAAACAAAACATTATGTAAAAACAGCAATATTTACTGAAACATTTCATTCTGTAACCACTAACCAGTCGAATTTACGGCACAATAATGATCAACACTTGTGTCCCTGATCTGAAGGAGAGGGAGAACTTGTGCGACGCAGAGGAGAGGTGTGAAGGTCTGATAAAAAGCAAGATCCTCATGGAGGCCAAAGTAAAAGAATTATCTGAGAGGATGGAGGAGGAGGAGGAGATCAATGCAGAAATCACAGCTAAGAAGAGGAAACTGGAGGACGAATGCATAGAGCTCAAAAGAGACATTGACGACCTGGAACTTTCTATCACCAAAGTGGAGAAGGAGAAATATGCCACAGAAAATAAGGTGCACCATGTCATTTCGTTTGAACTATTGTTAATGCAAGTGTATTACCACAGTGTATTAAGTTCAAAAGCTGATCCTCAGGTGAAGAATCTGGTGGAGGAACTGACCACTCTGGAGGAAAATCAGATTAAATCCTCAAAGGACATGAAAGCATTGCAGGAGGTGCACCAGCAGGCGTTGGATGACCTTCAGGCGGAAGAAGACAAAGTCAACTCTCTCATGAAGACAAAGACCAAGTTGGAGCAGCAAGTCGACGATGTAAGTGTGGATAGATGAACGAATATCAGTAATCGGACTGTGAGGTGAATGGTTTAGTTTTGTGTATATGACAAGATAACATGCATAACCTCTCAGGTATCTTCACTTTCCTAGTTTATTTGAACGTCTCTTGCAGCTGGAAGGCTCTCTTGAGCACGAGAAGAAGATTCGCGCAGAATTGGAGAGATCCAGAAGAAAACTGGAGGGGGATCTCAAGCTGTCCCACGAAACAATCATGGACCTGGAGAATGAAAGACAACAGATGGAAGAAACACTGAAAAAGTAGGTTATTGATTTGCTCTCCAGCGCCATTGATCCTGAAACACAGAGTGCAGTTAGGTTCAATTACCACTGAAGACTTAAGACCTTAGGGGCAGACCTTTTTCTCTTTTTGAGTAACAGTGCGTATGTTGCCTTTAACATACATTTACTACCTACAGAGGTACTGACCATTAACTCACAGGTCATGTTAAAAAGCTAAGTCACTTCCAGTGTGTGAGTTCAGGGAGTTCAGGGTGTGAAAGCTGGCACCTGATGAAGATTTTTCTTCATTTCTGTCGTGAACATAGATTATTATTTAACTCAAAACACAGTTATCACACTTAAGACCTGATTACAGAAGACAAGTGACTTGAATCTCTGGATAAAACAAAATCAATCTCTACAGAAAGAACTTTGAAATCAGCAACCTGCAGTCCAAAATTGAGGATGAACACACCCTCGATACTCAACTACAAAAGAAGATTAAAGAGCTACAGGTATATCATTGATAACAAAAGTGTTTCTGTACATTGTTTGTTATTTTAAGAACCCACAATTTGACAAATGTACTGCAGGCTCGCATTGAAGAACTGGAAGAGGAAACTGAAGCTGAGCGCTCAGCTCGAGCCAAAGTGGAGAAGCAGAGGTCTGATCTGTCGAGAGAGCTGGACGAGATCAGCGAGCGACTGGAGGAGGCTGGAGGAGCCACTGCTGCCCAGGCTGAGCTGAACAAGAAACGTGAGGCAGAGTTTCAGAGGCTGCGTCGCGATCTGGAAGAGTCTACCCTACAGCATGAATCCATCGCTGCGGCTTTACGCAAAAGACATGCCGACAGCGTCGCCGAACTCAGTGATCAGATAGAAAACTTTCAGAAAGTCAAGCAGAAACTGGAGAAAGAGAAGAGTGAGATGCAGATGGAGATTGATGACATGGCAAGCAACGTGGAAAGTGTTCTGAAAATCAAGGTAATGCTGAGTGCAGGGCAGGGACAGACACAGTTGGTTCCTCCTACCTGTAAGAAGTAATGCTTCATATTTTTAGGTTAATCTGGAGAAACTGTGCAGAAGCTTTGAGGACCAAATGAATGAGTACAAGACGAAAGCAGATGAAGCACAGAGTTCTCTGAGTGATTATACCGCACTCTCTGCTCGTCTGCAGATAGAAAATAGTAAGCATCCTATTACATTCATTAAAAGAACATGTGATCATTTCAGACGGATGAATCCATTCATATCTCCTTGTCCTGTGCAGGTGATCTTACACGTCTGCTGGACGAGAAAGATACCACTCTTTCCCAACTGAGCCGAGTGAAAAATGTGGGAACTCAGCAAATTGAAGAGCTGAAGAGACTTTTGGATGAGGAAATAAAGGTCTAGAACAAAGCACAAAACATTTACCAGTGTACATGTCATACAAAGACCCCTTTATGAGGTGTTGTGTGCACCAGCCAGTTTGATATCTGAATTTTAATAAGACAGCTAAAAACATACACAAGTGGGTGGATACAAATTGATGTACACTCATAATTAGAATCAATTATACAATTATACAACTTCATCATATTATATTTTTCAGTGCTACAGAATCAGTTTAATCTAAGTTTTTTGGTGCATTACTCATAAACACAATCTGTCCTTATTCATGTTTTTGCTTTCGTCAGGCAAAACATGCCTTGGCTCATAGTTTGCAGTCGTCTCGTCATGACTGCGAGCTGTTGAGAGAGCAGTATGAGGAAGAACAAGAGGCCAAAGCTGAGCTTCAGCGCTGCCTGTCCAAGGCGAACAGTGACGTGGCTCAGTGGAGAACGAAATATGAGACAGATGCGATCCAGCGCACAGAGGAGCTCGAGGAGGCAAAGTAAAAAGTCCATAGAATAGTTTTCAATCAGTGCGGATATAATTCTTCTCTCTAACACAGGTTACATTTGGTTCATAGGAAGAAGCTTGCCCAGCGGCTGCAGGAGTCTGAGGAAATGACAGAAGCTTCAAATGTCAAATGTGCATCACTGGAAAAAAACAAACAACGGCTGCAGGCAGAGGTTGAGGATCTCATGGTTGAGTTGGAAAGATCGAATGCAGCCAATATCACACTGGACAAGAAACAGAGAAACTTTGACAAGGTTCCTCTTTTTCCCTTCCCTCTGCCTCTTCAGAAACAAGCCCTCATTTGAAGGTTGTGGAGACTGCACCACTTACAAGTGTTGTTTCCTCCTCCACCAGGTTCTGGCTGAATGGAAACACAAATATGAGGAGAATCAGTCAGATCTGGAAATCTCACAGAGAGAGTCAAGAGCGCTGAGTACAGAACTTTTCAAGCTGAAAAACTCCTACGAAGAATCTCTGGATCACCTGGAGAGCATGAAACGAGAGAATAAAAATCTTCAACGTGAGAGCTTTGCTAAATACGAATCATTCTGGAAAACAGCACTGATTGTGTTTTTCCTATGATAAAATGCTTTTCTGTATAATTTTAGAGGATATCGCTGACATGATCGATCAAGTTGGACAATCTGCTAAGACCATCCACGAGCTAGAGAAAGCTGCTAAGCAAATTGAACATGAAAAAAGAGACACTCAAGCAGCTCTTGAGGAAGCTGAGGTTGGTTTATGTCCTTAACAAGCAAGAAACAAAAACACCAAAACCATAAATTGTCTACAACTTCAAGTGTTTATTTTTCTCTTTCAGTCTTCTCTCGAACACGAGGAGGCCAAAACCTTGAACCTTCAGCTGGAGCTGAACCACATCAAGTCCGAGATGGAAAGAAAAGTGGCGGACAAAGATGAAGAAATAGACCTGCTAAAAAGAAACCACCAGAGGACCGTGGACACCCTGCAGGCTACACTGGACGCTGAGATACGCAGCAGAAATGATGCTATCCGAATGAAGAAAAAGATGGAGGGGGACCTTAATGAGATGGAAATTCAGCTGGGACATGCCAACCGGCAGGCAGCCGAGGCCACCAAGCAACTGAGGAACCTTCAGACTCAACTTAAGGTTTGTTTCCCGAGCTGCAATTTAATCTTTGTTCACACAAAGATGTCAGGACCGGAACGTTTTAGGCACCAAATTCCCGCTCTGTGTACCAGGACACTCAGGTCCATCTCGACGAAGCCCAGCGCAGTCAGGAGGACTTGAGGGAGCAACTTGCGATTGTAGAGCGTCGCAACAATCTCACGATGGCTGAGAATGAGGAGATGAGGGCGGCGCTCGAGCAATCTGAGAGAAGTCGGAAGCTGGCTGAACAGGAACTGGCGGATGCAAGTGAGAGGGTTCAGCTGCTCCACTCTCAGGTTAGAGGAAAGAATTACAGGACAAGGACCAAGTGTCAGAAATAAGTCACATGTGAATAACGCAGCAGGATTCTCCAGTGGAAGCTCGACAACATCAGAATCAAATAATTTCTGTAACTTTCCAAACTGAGAAAACAAAAACATCCACCCTCTAATGTGAACATGGATGATACGATTTTTAGAGGACATCTTTTTTAAAAGACTATTTTAGCATGTAGATTCTTTCGTAGTTTGTAATTAAATATTTGATATTAATAACCACCTACAATGTGACTGTGAGTTGAACGGTACCTGGCAAACAAAGGTACAATATAGCAGGTAGTGATCAGAAACCTGGGTTTGTTTAATAGTTTTATAGGGTTATAAATTCCACCTAGTTTGTAATTTGGTTAATTATAGTACATTATTTTTTATATTGAGACTGAGACACAGACTGTTATTTGATTTAAATGTTATGTAATATTTACACGTTGATTAGAACACCAGTCTGCTGAACACTAAAAAGAAGATGGAGTCTGATTTGGCTCAGCTGCAGACTGAGATGGAGGACACTGTCCAGGAGGCGAGGAGTGCAGATGAAAAGGCCAAAAAGGCCATCATGGATGTAAGTCTTCTCCTCCATCAACTGTCGTCTCCGCGAGGAACTGATTGAAGAGATTAAATTTCACACGTGAGCTCATGCTTGCATGCAGGCTGCAGTGATGGCTGAGGAGCTGAAGAAAGAGCAGGACACCAATGCTCATTTGGAGAGGATGAAGAAGAACCTGGAGGCTTCAGTCAAAGACCTACAACAGCGCCTGGATGAAGCGGAGCAGATGGCTCTGAAAGGCGGAAAGAAGGAGCTCCAGAAATTAGAAACCAAGGTTATAAATCAACACAAGGCAAAATTATTTTGCAGTGGGCTGAATAATGAAATGTATATAAACCGAGTGTATTTTTAAGGTCCGTGAGCTGGAGAAGGAATTGGAAGCTGAACAGAAACGCAGTGGCGAAGCTATGAAAGGTGTTCGGAAATATGAAAGAAAAATTAAAGACCTCACTCATCAGGTAGGAGGTATATCTGTCAAACCGGATTTCCCAGGCTGTGACTGGTAGAAGCTGAGTATATCTGCAATAATACCAGAACAATAATTTTTTATTTTAGGGTGAGGAGGAAAAGAAGAATGCTGCAAGGCTGCAGGAGCTGGTCAACAAACTGCAGCTGAAAGTGAAAGCATATAAGAGGCAGTGTGAGGAGGCGGTGAGTCAAAATACAGAAATAGTGTATGAAATGTTGGCATGATGTGTATGTAAAAATGTCTTTTCTGTATTGTTTTTGGTGACACACAGGATGAACAGACCAGCATCAATTTGGCTAAATATCGCAAAGTGCAACATGAGCTGGAGGAAGCTGAGGAGCGAGCTGATATTGCAGAATCCCAGTTAAATAAAATACGGGTCAAGAGTCGGGATGTTGTTGGTAAAGCGGAATAGAAAAATGAGCTGACAAACGTAAAGTTAGTAAAAGCAGCAATATTTAGGATTTGTTCCTGTATAACTTTTATATAATCATGTGACTGCAGTGTAGTAACTGAAAATGAAGTGAATGATTGTGGAATTTAACTTTGACACAGTTCAACAGAAAAAACTCTTTCATGTCAAAATGAAAACAGATTTCTACCAAATAATCACAATGAAATATAAATATATGACAAGAAATGATTAATTGCATCAGCCAAATTAGGTCAGTATTAATAAGATTAGCAGAAATGTACAACATTGAGTCTTTGTCCCAGCTTTGTACATATGGACATATGTGGGTGGTCATAAGCTGTGCGTTTGTAGTCATTCACTTGTTGGAGAATATTTCATCTCTTTGTGAATTGTGTCCCCTTTTTTCTGTGATGTCTTGTTTGTCCAGGATACTGATGAAGTGTATTTATACTCCGATCTTTGAAACACAATCACTGCACTCGGGTGATCTACAGTTACATGACAAGATTTAGGTGAGCCACATTAAAGAGAGTGAAAACTTGTGCAGTCAGTTATTTTGTTAATTTAAATCAATGGACATCTGTTTTCCATTGAACATGAATAAAACCACGTTTTTTTTGTTGATCAGTGAAAAAATCTATAATAAATTACATGAATATCATATTACATATAAGTGCATAAAATTGCATTTAATGTGTTGAGCATCATTTCTTTTCTGCTGACACTAGGGCTGAATATATTTATAAAACTGAACGCTTGTATGGATATAAGGAGCAAGGGACAAAACAAAGACGTGTTGCTGGGGAAAAGACAGCACAGCTGGTAAAGCTCAAGCAGACTTTAACAACTTTATCAACTTTTGTTTTGAGAACCTCTTCGCAATGAAAAATGGCTTGGAAAATGTTCTTTTCAAATACAGATTATTCTGTAGAAGTTGACAATGCTGTAGAAATGGTTCTGACAGATATGTTCTAGATTTCAGTGCCGTTTCAGTTCACCACAGGCTCCTTTTTGTGTGTATCTTCTTTGTGTTGCATTTATATTTTGATTAAAACAATTCATTCTTTAGGCTTTGTGTTTTTTCACAGAGGATGTGCTAATTTAGATTTGACAACTTCCAAATCAAAATAAAAGCTTAGAAATAACAAGCTGAAGAAGCTGTGATGGTGATTGATTATCAATCTGCAAAAATCTACTCAGGGATTTAGTGACATAAATCATCAATACGCTGATCATGATCCATGTTCACGAAGAACAGTGTAACATGCACATGTCCAGATTCAGAAAGGCGCAGCATGAGTAGAAAGAGGCAGAGGAAATAGCTGTTAGAGCCGAATCTCTGTCTAATAAGATGCAAGCTAGGGTGAAGAGGGACAAACATTCTGACACTGAGGTCAAAAATAATAAAATACAGTAAATTATTAGATTTTTATCCTTTAAATGTTCAAAGATTCTCAGTTGAAATCCAAACAAAACAGGGAAATTGTTAGTACATTAATTACAGCATGAACAGCAAAAGTATTTTTCTTTGGGAATAAAGACATTTGAAATACCAGAGCACATTACAACACAGTAAACCTTTCGTCACTATAGACATACTGACGTGTCATTGATACTAAAGCAGATAAATACATTATAGCATCTTCATTGGATTACACCTGTGCTTTTTTCTCACTAACACATTTTTTCTAGTTCTGCAGAGAAGGTTGACATGAACAGGAGTCCAAAGGATTATTATGCCTGGTATGAGAATCTCGCCGTTGTGTTCAATATTTGAGGTTGCTAATTCTAGAGTAGTGTTACATGTTTGCAAAGTTTAACGTAGGTATACTGTGTGTATTTGTAAAAACAATATGTGTGGTACATTGCAATAGAAAAAAAGGTATTTCAAAGAAAAGTCGAATAGAATTTTTTTATTTATTTGTTACAATTATGGCAACATACATCAGCTACGAGAAAATACAATAATGCAACCAGTTTCATGTCATGGTATACCACTTATATACCATTTAAAAATGCCCTACTTATGCACCCTCCACTGGTAGTGATAACAAAGATACTAGTGTTTCTACCTGTTTTTTGTGTATTTTAATACTTTCATAAAACTCTCACACCCGTTATTTATTAACACAAAACAATAACAAATCGTGCACACTGTTGTGTCCAATAGTTAACCACCTTCAGCATCAAAATAAAAAGATATACATAAACATATTGAATAAGAGCACGCATCATTTCTAGTTCACTGCACAGAGCCACACATACCAAACAGATTCTTTAAAGCTGCAAATTATTATTCTCTGCTGTCTTTTGCCTGTTAAATGAAAAACACATTTACTATCAGTATTTAGAAAATCCATATATGCATATTTCCAGGAACTGATGGACTCACCTTGGCCATTTCATGACTCTTGACTTTCATCTTATTGACTTGCGACTCTGCGATATCTGCCCGCTCCTCAGCCTCCTCCAGTTCATGCTGCACCTTCCTCAGCTTAGTGAGATGAGTGTTGGCTTGTTCTTCCTGTCAAATGAAGCCAAAGTGATTCATGAAAATCTCTAAAAGACACTCTGAAAAGTGTTTTCTTTTCTTTCTTGTCAAAAAATGTCACCCACAGCTTCCTCAGCCTGCCTCTTGTACACTTTGACTTTCAGCTGGAGTTTGTCCACAAGCTCCTGCAGTCTCATTATGTTCTTCTTCTCTTCATCAGACTGATATTCAACAAGAAGACAAATGACAAAGTCACTAATGTAAAGTAAAATGTCACACACCTTTCTGGATGAAAAGAACAGGACTGAACTTACCTGATAGGTGATGTCCTTAATCCTGCGTTCAAGTTTGCGAACACCCTTCACTGCTTCTGATCCACATCTTTGCTCAGCCTCCAGCTCATTCTCCAGCTCTCGTACCTGCAACAGAGCAAATTTGTTCCTTGAATGACAGAAATGGCAGCATGATGAAACAGGCCTGTCTCTTTCTCAGCTCCAGTATGATAGTCTCATAAATAAAACACAAATAGGTGTTCTACATACAGTAAATGATGTAGAGTAATATCAAAACTATACTCTGGCTTCCAGTTTTTGGAGTTGCTTCTTCCCGCCCTTCATGGCCAGGTTCTCTGCCTCATTGAGACGGTGCTGCAGGTCTTTCACTGTCACCTCTAAGTTCTTCTTCATCCTTTCCAGGTGAGCGCTGGTGTCCTGCTCCTTCTTCAGCTCCTCAACCATCATGGCAGCCTGAAAAAAGCTAAACTGGTCAATGGTAGCTGTTTTACTAGTGGCCTGGTAGCAGAGTGGTTAAGGGGACTGGGATGCAGGAATAGCAGGTTCGATTCCCAGCTGAGTCACCCAGCCCATCCCCCATACCATGTGTGTCCCCTAGCGAGAACCTCAGCACTAGCTCCCTGAGCGCCTCCTGTGGCTGCTCACTGCTCCCCCCAAGGGGGGATGGGTCAAATGCAGAGAAGAAACTTCGTTGTAACATGTAAAAATGTATCAATGACAATAACATAGATTCTTCTTCTTCTATTATTTATCAGGTAAAACTGAGGAAATACCACTTCCACAGCACATACTTACGTCTGTGATGGCCTTCTTGGCTTTGTCTTCGGCATTTTTGGCCGCTTGGACAATTTCATCCATCTCACCCTGAACCTGAGAAAAGTCAGCCTCCAACTTCTTTCGACTGTTCAGCAGACTGGTGTTCTACGAGATTGAATTCATCCTCACTTAAGCGTGCTATAATTTGATGACCTCACTATGTTTATATGACCGTTTTGAGATAATTGAGAAAATGAGTCCTCTGACATTTGGGCTAGCAAGCGGCATAAGAATGCTCTTAGACTGCTTTGTTGTTATGCATAAACAAGACAAAAACTTGCCTGGTATGTAACAATATCATCATATAATATTAATTAGCTAAAATTCAAAGCTAAAGCTGATGAAGACATGATAGCAAACAAGTGGATTTGAACCTGTGCGTGAAGCAGCTGTACTCGCTCACTGGCATCCAGCAGCTCCTGTTCTGCGAGCTTGCGGCTCCTCTCCGTTTGCTCCAGGGCAGCTTTGATTTCTTCAATTTCAGCCTGCATGAGGCTGCTTCTACGCTCAGACACGCTGACCTGCTCTTTCATGTCATCATTGCTTCTTAAAGCTTCATCGAGGTGTATCTGAACCTCCTAAACAGATTATAAGGTCAGCGCCTTACATTGCAGTGTCAGTAACATTTTCTAACATGTGGCCTACCTTGAGCTGAGCTTGGAAGTTCCTCAGCTGTTTCTGAGCCTCGGCTGCCTGCCTGTTAGCATGACTCAACTGAACCTCCATCTCGTTGAGGTCTCCCTCCATCTTCTTCTTCACTCTCAGGGCATCGTTCCTGCTTCGAACCTCAGCATCCAGATTACTTTGCATTGTGTCGATGACCCGCTGGCTGTTTCTCTTCACTTGCTCAAACTCTTCATCCTTCTCAGCTATCTTCTTATCCACTTCAGATTTTAACTGGTTCAGGTCTAGCTGGACATGCAGCATTTTGGATTCCTCGTGCTCCAGTGATGTCTGATTGCAAAAGTTACTCAGAGTCATATTACAGTACATATAAATAAGAAAAAGACATTTTCTTCTATTCACCTCTGCCTCCTCCAGAGCAGACTGGGCCTCCAGCTTCTCCTGTTCAGCCTGTTTCCTTGATTTATCAAGCTCGTGGATGGTTTTGCCCGACTCTCCCAACTGCTCAGTGAGATCAATTATTTCCCCTGGAACAAAAAGAACCATTTTAATGTTCTACCACTGGATTGAAACAGCTGTGCACACAAGAGGTCTGACAGACCTTGGAGGTTTTTATTTTCCCGTTTTAGAGTTTCTAGTTGTTCCAGATATTCTTCGATGGCATTCTTCATCTTGAAGTTCTCGGTGCCTAATGAGCGCACCTCTTTAAGTGCTGACTCGAGCTCAGCCTGACTTTCTTCATATTTCTGCTTCCACTCAGCCACAACCTAGAGGAAGGCATGTTACAGCTGAATACACTTATAAAGTGCAGTTATTTGAAGGTTCGACACCTAAAATATCTGCATCTACAAACTGCAACGACTGCAAGTGCAGCTGACATATTTAACACCCCCCATAGCTACAAAGAGGAACCATATTTAATAATAATAATAATTTAAACACTACACGTAGAATAAACCCACTATTGTCCTGTTTGGACTTTTAGGGGAATTATAGCCACAGTCATGTTCTCACCAACAACAGTTGCATCATGTCACATATTAGCCTAATTTCAGCAATAAAGAAGCGTAATGTCTTGGCTGAACATGTTGTGCAAAGCTGAGATCACTTGCTCAGTTTCATAAGGTATGTATCAGTACTGAACATAAGCAAGGGTTAACATGACAGATCTAAAGGTTGAACCTTGTCAAAATGTCTGTGTTTCTTGTCGAGGGCAGCTGCAGCAGAATTGGACCTCTCCACATCCATCATCAAGTCTTCCACCTCTCCTTGCAGCCGCTGTTTCGTCTTCTCAAGAGAGGAACACTTGGAGTTAACAGCCTCCGCAGCTTCTTCTGCATCCTGCAGACGCATTGCCAACCTCTTCCTGTGTGACAAAACACAGTGCATTGTGGGAAATCTTGAGAGCATCATATTTGTACCGGTTGCGGCATTCGTTCTTACTTCGCCTCCTCGAGCTCCTCAGTGCGTTGGATGGCATCTGTCTCATATTTCGTTCTCCAGTGAGCCACCTCACTGTTTGCCTTGGACAGACATCGGAGCAGCTCAGCTTTGGCCTCCTGCTCCTCCTCATACTGCTCCCTTAGCAGCTCACAGTCATGACGGGCTGATTGCAAACTGTGAGCCAGGGCATTTTTAGCCTTAAAAGATGTCACAGAACCAAATTAAAATGCTTCTTCATCTCACTTTTATTACGCTTCTCTCTTTTATCAGGCCTTACTTTCATCTCCTCCTCGTGTAGCCTTTTCAGTTCCTCACTCTGCTGAATAAAGGCCTGCTTTCCCCGAGTTAGCTGTGACATTAAGGATTCTTTTTCTTCAAGCTGGCGACACAATTCAGCTGAATGATGAGAGCAAGAAAAAAGTAGAACTGTTTGTCAGTGACCATTTGTGCCTACTGGTTCGATTAAGGACAAGTCCTTCCTCACCATTTTCTGTCTGCAGCCAAGATTTCTGGTTAGAAAGCTCAATTATTTGTCTCTGATGCTCCTCCTCTTTGGATTTTACCTCATTTAATTGATCTTCAAGGGAATGGCACATTTTCTCGAAATTTATCTTGAAAATAAAAAGATATTAATTACTCATCATCTCTCTGTGTGTGACTGTACAGAAACCCCCCAATTAATTAGACCAACCAACCTTTGCTTTAGTGATGGAGTCCATATTACTTGATAAGTCGTCTACCTCTAGCCTTAACTCGCTCTTCTCCTTCTCCAGTTTCTGCCTGACCCTCTGCATATTATCCAGCTGTTCTCCCAGCTCAGCCACTGTATCTGAATGTTTCTTGCGCAGAGCAGCAGAGGTAGCATCGTGCTGCAGCGAACACTCCTCCAGATCTCTACGCAGTTTGAGGAACTCGGCTTCGCGCTTCTTGTTCATCTCAACCTGTGCAGCATTAGCTCCACTGGCCTCCTCCAGCCTTTCACTGATCTCCTCCAGCTCTCTGTACAGATCAGACCTCTGCTTATCTACCTTTGCTCGGGCTGAGCGCTCTGCCTCTATTTCCTCCTCCAGCTCCTCAATTCGGGCCTACGGACAGAAGATTGGAATTTTGTGATAAATCTCACTTTAGTAATTTTGTTTTGTAGTATCTCCTTTACTCCAAGTGGGTGATTTATTCTTTACTTGCAGCTCTTTAATCTTCTTCTGTAGCTGAGTACCAAGAGCTTGTTCATCTTCTATTTTTGTCTGCAGCTGTGACAACTCAAAGTCTTTTCTGTAAAGCAAAATGAAGTCTAACTAATTCTGTTTTTTAACATATCTCAATACATACATATACGGTAAACATACAATACAGACATAATGTGGAGGAAATAATTATTTGACCCCTCGCTGTTTTTGTAAGTTTGTCCAATGACAAAATAATTAAGAGTCTAAAAGTCTTCAATTTTCCTTTTGATGTGCTGTCACTGTTAAAATGAACCTACCATTAAAATGATACTGTTCTGAGACTTTTCATTTCTTTGTCATTGGACAAACTTACAAAATCAGCGAGGGGTCATATAATTATTTCCTCCACTGTATCAAGTACATCTTTTCCAATGAAATCATACTTTTTCAGCTTTTCATCCAGCTGATTCTTCTCATTTTCCAGATCCATTATGGACTCATGAGCAAGTTTCATGTCACCCTCTAGTTTCCTCTTAGTTCTCTCTAGGTCCATACGAACCTTCTTCTCATGTTCCAGTGAGCCCTCCAGCTTGAAAGACAGGCAAGTCAGCACAGGCATCTTAATATTAGCAATATTCAATACCTGTCCACTCTGTGTTGAGGTACTCACTTCATCTACTTGCTGATCCAGTTTGGTTTTAGCTTTGGTCAGAGAATTGACTTTATCCTCTTCTGACTGCAAGTCATCCAGTGTTTGCTGATGAGCTTCCTGCAGGGATTTTTTCTCTTTGGACAGCTTGATGATGTTTTCATCTTGGATCGTGATTTCTTCAGTCAGGTTTTTCACCTACAGCCAATATTAGGAACTGATATGACAATTCCCTACCAAACAGCTGTTAAGCAGAATTGGTAATTTAATATTACCTTGTTTTCGACAGCATGTTTCTCCTTCTCCAGTTTGGATAACGTGAGCTCTAAATCGTCAATGTCCCTCTTAAGTTCTGTGCACTCATCCTCCAGCTTTCGTTTCTTGGCAGTCAGTTCAGCACTGACCTCTTCCTCATCTTCCAGTCTCTCTGTTACCTCCTTCATCTTGGCTTCAAGCTGTATTTTGCTTTTTATCAATCCTTCACATCTCTCCTCTGCATCTAGCAGGTTATCTGCCTCCTGGTACCAAGTTTTTGCACCAAAATTAAAGCTTATCAACTTATCCAATTATCCAAATATGCCTCATATCTCTGTGGTATAACTTACTGACTGCACTTGAAGTTGAAGGTCATTCTTCTCTTGTACGATGGAGACCATTTTTTCTTCAAGCTCCCTCCTTCGATTTTCTGATTTGGCCAGATCTTCCTTAAGTTTAGTAAAATCCACCTTTATTTGTGCCATTTCCTTCTCAGACTCAGCAGTCTTCAATAGAGGTTTGAGCTTAAAGTACAACTTCATCCATGGCCAGTGTTTCACATTCATGAATGAACGAAAGTTGTACTGAATAGTGTAGATAGCCTCCCTGTCAAAATAAAATTTGTATCAGTTAACTGTGAAGAGGGAAATTAAGCATTGTATTATCTTATAGTGTGTTTTATAATTCAGCTTATGTTTTGTGTTAGTGATGAATGATCACTACTAATCCTACTAAGCAGCCATAAACGTATGTTAAAAAAGCGGCAAAGGTGGACATCTGTTAATTAGCACTAAGAGCTTTAAAGAAGTAAATATCTTTACTTTCTGGCAATCATCTTTTGGTATTCTAGACGAATGAGGTGTCCCCGACACAAAGCCTGAGTGGACATTACAACCTGGGCTAACCGCTCATCTCTCATTTCCTCCAAAGCACCCAGCAGACCAGCTTTAAAGAACACCTGAAATTTAAATAACAGTGAATTATCTTTCTATGCAGCTCATTCACTTTTCTATCATTTAACTAATGTGCTCGTACCTTAGTGTGTCCAAACTTGTACTGTGAGTGATCCACATCGATTGAACCCAGCAGTTTTTCTGCAGCTTTTTTGTTATCCATGAACTGTCCCTCTGGAACAGCACTGGCATTAAGAATCCTGTATCTTTAAGAGGAATAATATGACTTACTGAGTATGAGAACACACCTTATGAAATATTCAGATGTGAAGCTTTATTTACCTCTGTTTGAAGTCCCCGTAGAGAAGTCTGCTTGGAAACCCTTTCCTGCAAATACGGATGCCCTCAAGCACACCGTTGCAGCGTAGTTGATGGATAACCAAGTGGTTTTCCATAATACCTATAATGGTGACAATGATTTTATCCGTGCTGTACATGGAGCATTCAATATTAAGAGGACTATAAAAAGTTACCTGGTGTTTTTGTCTCATTTGGTATCAAACACCGCACAAAGTGAGGATGAGTCGTTCTCAGATTGGTCATTAATTTCCCAAGATTCTCCTGTAAGTGATTTTGTTGTAAATATAAAAAGGATTTGTTTTATGTGAGATTTTTTTTCATTCCTGCTATTTAGACCCATTTAAACAAATAAGGAATGTTAGTGAGTTCTGTTGTTAATTAGTAGGTGGATAGTTACCATTTACCATAATCAATCTGTTTCTCCCTAAACTACTCACTGCTAAGCTATACTCTGCTTGCTATAGCTTCATATTTAGTCTATAACCATAACAATAGGTAGGTAATAGGTCTGAATAGTTAATAGAGGTTTCAGAAAATAGCTTGCTAAATGTTAAATAACTCACCCTAAACAGAGCTGAGACCGTTTGAAAAGATGCTCCCTTCCTCTTGGAAGCTTTCTTGGCTCCTCCTGCTGTTGTGTCTGTATTATGATGGATTTAAAAATGTATTTACTATAGCGGGTGATGGTATCATAGACACAAACACGTGAAGAAATGTCTTTTTTTGCAGGAATGAGGTTGATTCACCTTAATTTAGTTAAATGAATAACGAACTTACCATTTGAGCCAGAGAAGCTTGCATAGAACATGGCCAATATTTTAACTGATGACTTCTGGTAAAGTTGTACCACAGACTCATTCAGAGGGTCTTTGTTCTTCACCAGCCAACCAGTAATGTTGTAGTCCACATTTCCAGCATAGTGCACCAAGGTAAAGTGGGATTCAGGCTTCCCTTTGACTGGTTTTGGCTTCAAGAAGCAATTGTTTTTCCCAAGATGTTGGTCATACAGTTTGTTCTTGAACGAAGTGTCTGTTGACTTTGGGAACATGCACTCCTCCTCAAGAATGGAGAAGATGCCCATTGGCTAGGGAACAAAATGTTCTTAGAAATATTTAGTTGCCACATTCATTTACATTGATAGTAAAATATTAAATTGTATAATATACAGTACCTTTTCAATAAGCTCAATGCAGGCTGCCAGGTCCATACCAAAGTCAATGAACTCCCAATCAATTCCTTCCTTTTTGTATTCTTCTTGCTCCAGTACAAACATGTGATGGTTGAAAAATTGTTGCAGCTTTTCATTGGTAAAATTAATGCAGAGTTGCTCCATACTGTTGTACTAAAGACAAATAATGAAGATAATCTTTGACAAACATAAATTATTCAGTGAAAAAGTCAGAGATTCAGTACATGCTTTGAACACTTACATCAAAGATCTCAAAGCCAGCAATATCAAGAACTCCAATGAAATGTTGTCTAGGTTGTTTTGTGTCCAGTTGCTGGTTGATTCGCATGACCATCCAGGAAAACATCTTCTCATAGACTGATTTTGCAAGAGCACCAATGGAGTTGTACACCTTAAAGAAATGACACGTTATAGAGGATTAAGTAGCCCATTTGGAAACTGACGCAACTTCCCGATGTGTATGATCCTCAAGCAAATCACCGAACACTTGATATGGTCCCTGCCAGGCTCGACAGCCTTCCTTGCTTTTTTACTTAACTTTTATTACTTAGCCTTGAAAATACAGTTGGACTGATGACTCCACATAACAACAAGAACATTCTGAAAAATAAATCATCTCTTTGTTCATCTATACATTTACAGTGTATATAAACACTGTTGTGATGATGGGTGTTGTATTAAACAACACCAGAGTTCTGTAACGAGAACTGAATATTCCCATCAGGCCATACTTGCCCTCTGATTCAGGTCAGGTCAAGTCAAACCCACTGATTCAGGTACGCTGAGCATGAGAATAAAAAGATTTTTGGATGCAGACTTACCTGCTGCACATTCTGTCCTTTGGTAATAAATTCATTTCCAACTTTTACTCTGGGATAACAGAGGTTTTTAAGCAGATCAGCAGAGTTCAGACCCATCAGATACGCTGCTTTATCGGCCTCTACAGTGAACAAAAACACAGACAAAACAATCTTTTAATCATATATTTTGCTTGTACCTTTTTCTTCTTATTTGTGTGTTTATGACTATTTGCTGCAATGGATGGTCCTCACCCTCGGTGCCATCTGGCTCAGCCTGCTCCTCACGCTGTTTCTGCTTAAACCTCATGTTCCCGTAATGCATCACAGCACCAGTCAACTTGTAGATGGACATCTTCTCTTCAGCTGTGAACCCCAGAACATCGAAGGCTTCCTGTGACAGTAGAAAAGGCCATAAAACAGGCAAAGTCAAACATGAAATAACTGAAAGGGAATAGGGAGCATTGTCTGTTTTCCCTGAGAGAGCTCACATCTGTGGCCATTAACTCTGCTGCGTCGTTTATGTTTTTGACACTGATTTCCCCCTGACTGATGAAGGCAAAGTCATAGGGGTTGGTGGTGATGAGCAGCAGATCTGAAGGGAAAGAAATCACAATTGCCTTTATATTAATGTCTATCTCTGAATGTATACAAAAAAGATTAATTACATGAAAATTAATAACATTACCAATAAGTTCAGGCTTCTTATTGCAAGTAAGCTGATAAAAGATATGATAGCTCCTCTCAGCTACCAGCTGGAATGTCACTCTTGATTTCTCAAGCAGATCTTTTAAGAAGAAAAAGCAAAAATGACTTTAGTCCTGCAGCAACATAATCATTTTAGTCAATATCTCGTTAAGCATTGTATAAACGTACATGTTTCAATATCTGCAGAAGCCAGTTTACCAGTAGTGCCAAAGTGTATTCGGATGAATTTACCCTATGAAACAAAAATCGAGATATGTGTTCAGCTGTGCTGAACATATTCCTGGAAAATCAGAATGAAGACCCTCAGTCTCACTCACAAATCGAGACGAGTTGTCATTCCTCACAGTCTTGGCATTGCCAAAAGCTTCCAGCAGGGGGTTGGCTTGGATGATTTGATCCTCCAGAGTCCCCTGTGGAAAACTCATTAATGTAAATCTGACACATTCACTGCTGTCTGGCAAACAAATGACTGGCTCAATGACACACCTTAATTTTACTGCTTGTCTCTTTTTTCTTGTCTGCAGAAACAGCGATGGTTGCAAAATACTGAATGACACGTTTGGTGTTGACAGTCTTGCCTGCACCAGATTCTCCACTGAGGGAAAATAAAAACACAAGTCAACTTTTTCTTACACCTGTCAAAGGTTTCATGTGATATACAACGCTGCTGCTAAACTTACGTTATAAGTATAGACTGATTTTCACGATCTGTGGAACACAAACACATGGAAGTTACACGAGGCAGACATTTAAATTATTCCATTGCAGTGATTTAGCGCTGCAAACGTACCAGTGAGCATGAACTGGTAGGCATTGTCAGACAAAGCAAAGATGTGAGGTGGAACCTCCATCCTCTTCTTCCCTCTGTAGGCCTTAACCACCTCTAGGTTGTAAACTGGCAGCCATTTGTACGGATTGACAGTTACACAGAAGAGCCCAGAGTAGGTCTGCGTGAATAAAAGACAGAGAGATAATATTTTTAAACTTCTAGAGGCAGATTTATTACAAAACAGCATCCAGACAAGATAGTCATTTAACAATGATTTAGTAACTTGTTTTGCCATTTAAGTGTCACATAAATAAACACTGTGGACATGGAAATGCTCATTAGAGTTTGACAAGTTGTTGTTCACCTAAGTCGCTTGACACTCATGAATGTTCAGAAGTTTTCATAGTACTTCATAGTACTTGTAGTTGTCAGAGTATACTGAGACACTCTCATTCTAAGTCCACAGATGAGCATTCAGCTGTGTTGACAGTGCTCCACAGGGAACAACATGTCTCCCGGTGCTTCAGTGAAATCAGCAACAGATGACAGTTATTAATATTATTCAGATCACACAGGGCGACTTCATGCATATTACAAAGATATACGTTTAAAAATTATTATTTTTATTATTTACACTTATAACGGATTTACTTATTTAGCTTAAGTTAAACTTAAGCTAAATAATAATTAAAGTTCTGCAACTCAGTGGCTTTCCTAACTTACATAGATCATCCACGCTGTGTAGCGCTCCTTCAGATTGAAAAGCACTGCAGGCTCATGGAGGTGTGTCATCATCACCATGTCCTCGATCTTATCGAACTTGGGGGGATTCATAGGAAACACTTGGTCTTCCTTCACGGTTACAGTCTGCAAAACAGAAACACAAACGTCTGCTGTTCAAAAGTGAAACTGGAGATGATGCTTTGATTGTCAGCCGCTGTCAGGAAGCCAACAAAGAAAATAAAAAATATTACTCTTGTAGAAACTGAAGCAGCTTTGAGAGTTCCAGGGGACACTAAATATCTCCATCAGATTGAAACAATGTTAAAGAAACAAATTGCAACGACAGGCTGTGTTCAGTTTTAAGGACTATAAAATAAATGTATGTGTTTTGTTGTAACCCTTTAGCCCACACACTCTGTCATCGATGGTCTTGACAGAGACTTTGCCGTCTGCCTTGTCCTGGATCTCAGCCTTGGCATACAGCTCTTTCTCATCACTGACAAAACACGCTGTCTTGCTGTCAAATGGACGAGACTGAGCCTCTGTCCTCTCTTTCTCAGACTTGCGAAGGAACTGGGCAGCTGGCCCAAAGATTGCCATTTCCCCATCCGTGGTCATTTTCTCCTCCTGAATGAAAGACACATCACCTTAAACCTTTCTGTTTTGTTTGCACAATAAAAACCCACACAATACTCACCCACTCTTTGCAATGCAGTCTTTACCTCAAAATGTAGGACTGAAGTTTAGCACAGAGAGTTATGCTGCACAGTCTTCAAAGAATCGTAGTGTTCTTGATAACAGTGCGATAACAAACTTGAGCAGCCCCACTCTCCCTTTTATAACTCCTCATTGTCCTTGACGTGCAGCCTCTCTTCTTTACATGGGCATTCCATAGTTACAGTTACAGGAAATTGTTGCACCTCATGGATATGGATGGATCAACAAGATACTACACAGTTAATAGGTTGCAGTTATATATAGCTTCTGGCAAATGCCAAATTTGAGGTATATTGGTTGCATCCTAACCTAATTTATTTGTAAAATGTATGATAAAGAACAGAATATGAGACACCTTAATGACACAAGTGTGGTTTTGTCTCAGCATCGACAACTGCTTTATGCAATTTGTAAAAGTAATTTAAGATATATTATACACATACAAAAAAAAGGATTTCAATAAAACAAAAAAAAGATTAAACAGGACAGTAGAACCTGCACAGCTACTGTGCTTCTCATAAAAAAAAATCTTCTATCAGTAAGGTTTGCACAGCCCTCGTGTATCTGTTTTCTATCCTTAAAATCTTATTCCTGTTTGTTTAGCTTAGCTCTTAACGAACCGCTTCCACCACAATCAAATGAATGAAATTAACAAGGATCAACCAGAGCATTACTGCACGTTAACAGGACAGACGTGAAGCTATGGGTTATTTATACTATCTGTGAGAACTCATCAACATTCATACAGAAGTGTGATTATCCAATATGTTTTCAGGGTCATAAACTAAACAAACATTTCAGAGCATATCAGAGAGGTGAACAAGCAGACTTCCTGTGAAAGTGGATCTAAGTGAACTGATAATATTATTCTTAGAGGATTATTGAAGGCAGCTGGTCGGAAGTAAAGACCATCAAAGCCTGAACAGGATAATTTATTTTAACAATGGGACTGTAGCAGAGGTCCAAAGTAAACAGGGCAGTGCATGGACAGTATTCTTATCCAGGAGTGCTGGTCTGAGTGACTTTGAAAGTAGGTTTAGGTTTCATTTGACTGTACAGTTCGACAACAACTTCCTTCACTGTCTTTGACCTCAGCTCAATTTCTATCTTTTGAAATGCTTTTAAGATCATCAACACTTGTTGTTTCTACATAATATATAAAACTTGATCATGTGCAGTTGTGTACTGGTGTCTGGAGAAGTGGGTATACTGTAAATTTAGCTCCCAAGTTTTTTAGTGGCCTACACAGCAAAAGGGAAAAGTGTCGTTACTAATAGCGACAGTCTTACATATTTAGTTCTCCACTAAACATTGTCTTTGAATATCTAATTTCTTTTAGGTGGTGAAGGCCAGAGATTGACACAATCAGGCGCGGATTAATGCACAGGCAGGCTGTAGCCTAGGGGGCCCACGTGTGCAGGGGCCCTGGATTGTCCAGATTATTTTTATATATTTTTTAATTTGTTTAAGAAAGCCGCCTTCCTGACGCTCATTGGCCAATGTTTTACATTGATGTATGACAACAGGACAACAGCAACATATCAACCAAATATCAGAAATACCACAACTGCAAAGTGTATTCGGATGAATTTACCCTATGAAACAAAAAGCGAGTTATGTGTTCGTGATTGTGCTGAACATATTACTCAAGACCCTCGGGCTCACTCACAAATCGAGATGAGTTGCCATTCCTCACAGTCTTGGCATTGCCAAAAGCTTCCAGCAAGGGGTTGACTTGATGATTTGATCCTCCAGAGTCCCCTGTGGAATGTAACACGACAACAGCAACATCCAATGCACACTTACATTCACACCTACAGACAATTTAGCGTGACCAATTAACCTAACATGCATGTCTTTAGATGGTTGGGGAGGAAACCGGAGTACCTGGAGAAAACCCACTCTGACTCGGGGAGAACAACAGAAACATATCAACTAAATATTAGAAATATCATAATTAGCGCTGCGTCACGCATATAACATATGAATATACACACGGCCAGCATTTATGAACTGCATGACATCCATTGTACTCAGTAATAAGTGGATTTTTGCCTTCTTTAGCCAAATGTCAAACTACTGTTTACATATAATGTAAAGAAAGATTCATTTACATGTAAATGTGTGTTAGGTCTAAATAAAATGTTGAGTAATTGTTAATGATTCTGTCTTTTATTTAAGGGTATGTTTTTGTTCAGCTAAAGGTCTAAAATGACTTGTCGCTCCAGCCCCTCTTCCAAGCGGGGTCCGCCTCAAGGACGCCATCGCCGCCTCTCCAGTTCCTCTCTCAAGGCGGGACCATGTCTCCTCCTCTCTGGGCCCTCTTCCAAGGCGGGACCACGTCTCACGTCACCACCTCTCCAGTTCTTTCTCTTCAGCCAGCCCTCATCGAGGACAGCGCCATCTCTCCAGTTCCTGCTTATCGGCCAGCCCTCGTCGAGGACAGCACCATCTCTACAGTTCCTGCTCATCCGCCGGTCCTCATCAAGGGCGGTGCCGCAGCTCCAGTTCCTGCTCATCGGCCCTCGCCGAGGTTGTCTGTACCATCTCCCCAGCTCCTGTTCCAGCTACTGGTCGGGCCCTCTTTAAGGACAATGCCACCGCCTCTTCTGTTCCGGCCGTCTTGTGTTGTGGTGTGTATGTGGTTGTGTGGCAATGTGCTGTGGTGTGTAAGTGTGTGCATGTGTGGTTAGGTGGCAGTGTGGTATGGTAGTGTGTGTGTGTGTGTGTGGTTATGTGGTTAGGTGTCAGTGTTTTTGTGTGTGTGTGTACGATTGTGTGGTAGTGTGTGTGTGTGCGTGTTGTGGTTGAGTGGCAGTATGTTGTGGTAGTGTGTGTGGTTATGTGGTTAGGTGGCACTGTGTTGTGGTGTGTATGTGGTCGTGTGGTTAGGTAGTAGTGTGTGTGTGTGTGTGTGTGGCTGTGTGGCTGTGTGCTGTGGTGTGTATGTGGTTGTGGGGTTGGTGGCAGTATGTGACTGTGCGATTATGTGGTAGTGTGTGTGTGTGTGTGTGTGCTTGGGTGGTTAGGTGACATTGTGTTCTGGTGTGTGTGTGTGGTTGTGTGGTTAGGTGGCAGTGTGTTGTGGTATGTGGTTAGGTGGAAGTGTGTATGTGTGCGTGTTGTGATTGAGTGGCAGTGTGTTGTGTGTGTGGTTGTGTGGTTAGGTGTCAGTGTGTTGTGGTGTGTGTGTGGTTGGGTGACAGTGTGTTGTTGTGTGTGTGTGTATGGTTTGGTGGCAGTATAATCTCGTGTGTGTGTGGTTAGGAGGCAGTGTATGTGGTAGTGTGTGTGGTCATGTGGTTAGGTAGCAGTGTGTGTGTGTGTGTGTGTGTGGTTAGGAGGCAGTGTGTGTGTGGTTAGGAGGCAGTGTATGTGGTAGTGTGTGTGGTCGTGTGGTTAGGTGGCAGTGTGTGTGTGTGTGTGTGTGTGCGTGTGTGTGTGTGCGATTATTTTGTAGTGTGTGCTTAGGTGACAGTGTGTTGTGGTGTGTGTGTCTGTGGTTGGGTGGCAGCGTGTTGTGGTGTGTGTGTGTGTGTGCGGCCTAGTAGCTCAATGGGTTAAGCGTCAGACTGGAATGCAGCAGTTTGGCAGACGCTTTGGATAAAAGCAAAGTAAAGTAAAGTAAAGTAACGTAAAGTGTGTGTGGTTAGGTGGCAGTGTGTTGTGGTGTGTATGTGTGTGGGTTGTGTGTGTGGTTGAGTGGCAGTGTGTTGCAATTGCACACACACACCAGAACACACTGCCACCTAACAACACAAGCACACACAAACACACAACCACACACAAACACACACACACCACGTCTGTGGTTAGGTGGCAGTGTGTGTGTCTGTGTGGTTAGGTGGCATTGTGTTGTGGTGTGTATGTGGTTGAGTGGCAGTGTGCTGTGGTGTGTAAATGTGTGCGTGTGTGGCTAGGTGGCAGTGTGCTGTGGCGTGTGTGTTGTGGTTGAGTGGCAGTGTGTTGTGGTAGTGTGTGTGTTGGTGTGGTTATGTGGTTAGGTGTCAGTGTGTTGTGGTGTGTGTCTGTGTGGTTGTGTGGTTAGGTGGCAGTGTTTGTGTGTGTGTGTGTGCGATTGAGTGGCTGTGTACTCTGGTGTGTGTGTGGTTGGGTGGCAGTGTGTTGTGGTGTGTGGGTGTGTGTGTGTGTGTGTGTGGTTAGGTGGCAGTGTGTTGTGGTGTGTGTGTGGTGTGTGTGTGTGTGTGTGTGTGTCTGTATGTGGTTGGGTGGCAGTGTTTTTGTGTGTGTGTGTGTGTGTAATTGTGTGGTCAAAGGTCACAACCAAAAACAAGAACCAAACACGGAGCAGAAGCTAAAACAATGCAGCACGTGTTCAAACTTATATTATATTTTTATCACTACACATTATTACATTAATTGTACAACATATTCATTAGTTGTCAGTTAAAACTGCTTTAACCTTGGGTGTGTCTGCATGTTTACAGCACTGAGGCGTCACCTTTTCTTATTTAGGTGCATTAAAGTTTTTTTTACAATCATTTACACACTAAATGAAAAATTATCACACTGTAAAGGTAAGCAGAGAGAAGTTAGCGCTTTTCAGAGTAATGATGATAATTTACATGCTTTTATTTTGGGCCCCCCTTTTTGGAACAGAAGTATGAGAAGGTAGTTCAGATTGACGGAAGGGAGAGGACGCAAGGTGAAGCGAAAACGTTAAGAAACGGTAGCAGAGAAAAGGACCGCAAGTTTAGCATCAGTTGATGAGGGAACAAGGTTTGTTACGGTGATTAAAATGTGTTTATGTTTATATCTTGTTACCTTCAAATGCTTGTTAGAAATACACAATTAAGCTAGTTAGTTAGTTAAGCTTACGGAAAGATTGTACTAATGTAAGTGGCTAGGTATGTCGATGTTATCGTAACCATCAGTTCTGTTCTCTCACTATCGACTGAATGCTACACACACAATTAGTAAAACATTACACAGAGTCAGCTTCACACTTTTTGCAAAACTGTACACACAGTGATTTCCAGCAGACCACACACACTTAAACAGCGCACACACACATGAGGATTGGAAAGTTACTACTCGTCAAAAAGAAGCAAAACGAGGATGGACAGATGAAGAGGGAACCAAAGACGAAGCCTGGCGCGCGGAGGGGGGAAAGGACGGAGGGACAGACATAGAACAGGACGCAAAGACAGAGATTTGGGCGGATTTGCTATTAATTAACTGTTCCCTACACTATTGCCTCTGGAGAGAGAAGCTTCTCAGCCCTAAAGCTCATAAAACGTACCTCAGATCCATGAAGTCCCCAGAGACACTCTCAGGACTTACCCCCAAAACAATAGAGAACACAGTGATGAGGTCTTTGAATCAGGAAGAATTACTAACTTTGACTTTGCCTTTGACAAAGCCAGTGTTTGAAGCATCACTGGTAGTGCAAAGGGTTTTGCCAACAATGTACAGTTTTTTAATTTTTTGCTTTTGATTATTGTAGTATATTACTAATAAAATTTTCTATTTTTAATTATTTTAAATGTTTACAATAAAAACATACTGATGTGAATTTGGGAAATATATTCTGTTGTTTTTCAGTTATATTGTAAATTTTTTTTTCAGGTTTTATTACAATTTATCTATTTAATTTTCTTATTCTTTGTGTTTTTCTTTTTGCCCTGTCCAGAGATAGTAGCAGAAACCGAAGAGGCAGCGGCTGCGTCATCCTTGATGCGTCTCCATCCAGAGACAGGAACAGGAGCAGGAGAGGCGGCGGCTGCGTCGTCCTAGGCACGGCCCCGTCCGGAAAAATGGCGAGTGTCTCATTACAGTAAAGGATATCTAAATAAGTGCAGCGTCACGAGTTCATTTGTTGTGAAAGCTAATGGACTGCTGGGACCGCTGGACTACACTACTGATCAAGTGTTGACGCTACCGCAACAACTTCAGGGATAGTTTTGAAGTTCAGTCCCAGTTCACTGAGTACGCACTCAGTACGTCTCTATGGCGGTAAATCAAGTGAAAGAAAGCAATGGTTGTTAAATTGTTTGAAGGGGTAATGCTCATCTAATAAAACAAATGAATCGGTGCAACGTTTGTTGGTATATTTATTAATTTGATGAAATGTGTTTTTAGAAGAAATGTTGTTCAGTGGTTCAGCTGTTTTTGGCGTTGGTAAGTGGTGGCAGTGTCTCTCTGAGTTTTCTTTCACATGACAGGAGAAGAGAGAAAGACAGAGACAGCGTGTTTCTTGTTTCACTCACTCTTTGTCTTAAAACAACCTATTTGTGTCAAGAAGATGAAAAAGACATCAACATTAGAGGTTCTTGAGCTCACGAGTGCTTTTGATCAGCACAAAGAAAAAAAGATATTGAAGCAAAAATAGTCTTGTTCCCCCCTTTTTTATCTCTTTAAATTTAGACCAAGCTACTTTTACTTTATGACAGAATGAGGAGACAAAATATGTTCCAGAAACACAAAAGATGTTTTTCTTAATTTATGAAACTAAATTCTGCAGAGGATATATGAAAATGAGAAACAATTGCTAATAAAATATTTATTTAAATAGAATGTTTAAATACATTTGTGGAGATTTGATGAGTAATGAACAAATTACAGTCGATTAGAAGACGGAGACAGGAAGAAGATGAAACCAGCAATGCTGCATGTAGACATTTCTTCTCATGCCAGACAAACCACTAACCCATTTTCCTGTTTAGTCTCTTTGGATATTGGAGATGGGGATTATTATGACAAATACAGCATATTGGGAGACACTATACAAAACATGGAATTTCTGCCTCCTGAACTTTTGTAAATTTATAAAGGCTGCTGTTGAATAACTGCTTTTTGAATGGATGCCCTAAACATTCAATTTGCTAAAAATTGTGTACTTAATAAATATATAAATATATGTTTAAATACCAGCAATCGAAGGCACCATGACAAAACCTTAAATCAAGGCACATATCAGTTCTTTGTTGCACTTTTTTCTTTGAGTACAGTAGTATTTTTTTAACCAACTGACTTTTTAATCTGCAGACTGAAATTTAAACACACCCTATTTTGTGTTTAGGTTCCTAAAAGGCCTGGCACATCAGGGAATTGTGCAAGTGTTGTAATTCTCCCGTGAGAGACAGGCCTCATCTGTCCAGACCGAGGGTCGGAGTATGACCAGACTGACTCTCAATAAATGCAGAGTCAATTCGACTCCACAGAAGAGAACAAGCTGGGAAACAGAAAGGTCCTTGTTGTGTCACAGCTGCGTCTGACAGTGTCCTCTTTTGTCTCTCACAACACAGAGTCAGAACCACTGAATGTTTCTTCTCAACAAAGACACATAGAAAATGTCTTGCAGTGATCAAACCAACGCATGTTCTCTGTGCCAGGCCACTCATTTTCTAGAAATGGAAACGGACACTCAGCTTGAAAGATGTTCAGTGTTTCTTCATTTCCTATATGCTGTCTGCTGTGACCCCCGCAGGCTTTGGATCATTTTGGACAGTAATGACATTCAATAATCCCTTCCCTCTCCTCATTCATGTTTGCAGTGGCTGATTGACCGACACTATTCCTCAGCATAGCAGCGCTGCAGCATGGTAAGAGCTTCATTTATTTGCATTGGGTATTGTTGAAAGAAGTGAAGTGCTTATACGTACAGCATATCAAGCTTAACATATAACAGGAGATAATGTATGTTTAGTCTTCATCACTAAAAGAAACCAACATGCAACATGCATCATCCTGCCGTCTACAAATACTCATGGTTAAACTTTGTGCTACAGACACTGGATGTGAAATATGTGGTTTGCTCACATGACAACGAAAAGAAGAAAAATAACTTTCACAGTAAATTATGTGTTAAGTGTTTTTCATCCCCTACAACATCCAGATGACTGGATGACCTGCCTTGGTCCTAAGAAAACTTGAACATTTGAACTATTACTTTATCATTTGTTTTTTTTTTCGCATGCGGTTGTTAGTCTGACACAGTGACAGACAGCGTTAGCTTATTTCTACCTGTATCAATACTATCAATATTAGTACATATGTGGTTATTAGCAACAAAGAATGATCTGTCAGAAATACAGATTTACTGGTGGACAAACGAACTACACACTGTCACTTTTGCATATTTTGTCCAGCAGAGAGCACTGACTCGTAGATTTTTATACTGTATCAAATATGAAACTTATTAAATGGTATTTAAAAATCTTAGTTAAGCTTCTGTTAATGACTCATAATTTGAATGTGTGATTTTATTGATACTGTTGAACTGCAGATGGTGATTTTTTGTAACAATGTCTTTAACATCAAGGACAAATTTAAATGAAACAAATATACCCACACTCTCATACAGAAAGACAGAAATAGTAAAAATTCAATCTTAATTAAATTCATCTTTATTTATATAGCTGCAAATCATAACAAAATCATTTCAGGGCACTTTACATAGCAAGGTTTAGGACCTTGCAAAAATAGTGTAGTGTATATATATAAAGTGTATATATAAACAAAATAATGTAGAAAACCCAACAGTCCCGCTTGAGCGAGCATTGAAGCAACAGTGGAGAAGAAAAACTCCCTCTAAGAGGAAGAAACCTCCAGCAGAACCAGGCTCAGGCCGGGCGGCCATCTGCCTCGACCGGTTGGGGTTAGTGGACAGAGAAGAGAGACAGGAACAGCGGGTACCAGAGATCATAACAACAACAAGGAGCAGCAGACGGAGCACCGGCAGGTTGGTAGGACCAGCGACCACAGGGTGAAATGTTCTCTGAAATGGTCTCGCTCCAAATTCATTTTCTTTCTCAAACGTAGCACAGGCTAAAAGGCTAAATATTTCTCCCTAACAAACACAGATTTGAGACAACCTCTTCCCAGAAATAAAACCCTATTCCATGCCCTCCACTTTAATCAGCGTCCTGTGTAGAGAGATGAAGTGTGGAGCATATTCCTCTCTAAGGCTTCCTCCTGTTTTGTCTTTTATAATTGCTGCTGCTTGAAACTCAGCAGCTGCCTGGAGGCACAAACACAGCCCATGTGAGAAATGGTGCTTTGAGCTTTTGTCTGAGCCATCTAAAATTATACACAGAAACTTTCTCTGCAGATAATCTCAGATTGTTTATGTTGTGCATTCAAATTACTTAATAATGAAAAACTTTTTTTCCCTCTTTTTTTTACGTGTACTTCTCAAACCTTTCTCAACTGTTAGAAGTTATATAACGTCTTAAATATTGTGGTGAATAGGCTCTTTTTGGTGGGGAAAGGATTTACAGTAATCGTCATCAGCTCTTCCTGGAGGTTGACTGATTTAATTTTCCAAAGATAGAAAGGCGTGTTTCACTGAACCAAGAGAAACTCACAGGAGTGAGAGACATCCTCCTTTCTGCAGCCTGTCTCCGTTTCTTCCTGTTGTGTGTTAATGCGAGTTGAGTGGAGATCCTCGTTTCAGGGTCACGGTGAGAGTGTCTCTTTTCGAGCCAGAGGATGTGTGAATGATAACGATCTCACAATAAGGATTGATTCAGCGAATAATGCAGGGACTCTCTGACGTGCTCAATGGTTTGTAAAAAAAGAGATTTTAATCTTTTTTTCTGATTTTGTTTATTCCATAGCTTCTATAACTTACATCCAGGAGCAAGTTCTCTACCCACAGCGACACATAATGACACTTGACCCTGAAGCTTTTGTGACTAAACCTAGCCCCGTTGTCTTTGTGCAAAAGGTCATTCAGACTGTGATATTTCCAGCCAGCAACCGATCAATAAGGCGGTGGGATGAGTTAGTGATGCATATGTTAACCGTACTGCTATATCCATATTCAAGGATTCACAAACAGCCTCAAAGTTGTCGGTGGAGGACGTCGCTTATCTTTCCTGTGCCACAGCACAAACAAAGCTATCTGCTCCGCCTCACAGCAAACTTGAAGAAGAAGCAGTGATAGCAAAGATCCTTTAATGTCACACATCAATCAGCTTCATCCGCCCACTCTGCTCATGTCAGCAAAAGAACACCACATGACTCATTTTTCATTGGGCTACTAATCTCCCCATTTGTATATCTGTCCCATCCCATCCACCCACCTCCCCTCTGATGTCTGATTGGGCTGCACTGTCCTGTAGTTCAGCAGGTCTTCTGTCAGATTCAGCAGGCAGAGCTGCACGGGCCATGCGCTGCTGCGTCTGAAAATGAACATCCATAATCATTTACAGAAATGTAACACCAGGGAAAATGCTTTTACAAAGTAATTTGTGATTATTTGTGACAGGAGTCAGCGGCCGTGCACTCTGCTGCATCCAGAGAGGAGACTGACAGTCAGCCTCTTCCCCCGGGATGGAGGAGCTACACCTCACCTGAGGGATTTAGGTATTATGTCAACAGCTGCAGTAAAGGTGAGAGCCACACCTGGAGATCTGAAGACCGTGCACCACCAGTAAATTCAAATCTTCTTTAAAATCTGCCATCAACTGAGAACATGTCTCTTTGGTAGATCTGCTTAAAGGACATAGAGATAAACCAAACAATGTTTTTGATAAAGCTGTGATATGGATCAAATGACACCAGACTAAAGTCCTCTGTGCTGTAAGTAAGTCTGCGTGGAACAGAACAATATACAGTTGGATTATTTCTGCGTTTGAGTTGTTTAACATCTAATTCCCTCTTTTTAGTCATACATTCTTGTTTCTCAAATAGTCAGCATCTTATTGTTTATTTAAGACATCACAGCATTCAGCGTTCACACCACTGAACACTGAGAACTATGAGGACTCATTATCATTCCCCACCGTCCTCGTGTCTCAACACTCCATTCATGTGGAGACAGGCCTGCAGATTCGATCCACTTTAATCTGATTATCCTAAACGTGTGGTACTTCAGACCGAGTCGCACACTGAGGTGCAGGGATTCAGAGCGGGAGAGATGTTACCTAACAGCAGCATGAAGAGTTCCATTAATACAGAGGTGGAGATAACCTTTCACAAACATCTGCCTCAGTTTGTGTTTTACACCTTATTTAGGGAGGTATCCAGGGGTTAGGACACGTCCCCACGGGACACACCGAGGCTGCATCAACAACAACTCCGGCAGTGATTGCACTTTGGCTCACAGTGCATGCGTGCACACACACACACACACACACACACACACACACACACACACTCCTTTGGCCATATGTTACTGCAGCCATTTTAAGCTCCTACTGAGACTGTATGCGTGTGTGACACTGAGATGCTTGAAATGCAGTATTACAGTGTGTAAAATAATAATATAACCCCATAAGCTGCTTGTTGTTTTCAGTGTGTGTCATTTAAGGAGAGAGGCTCACAAGTAAGGATCGGCTGCGACTATTT
This sequence comes from Microctenopoma stevenorrisi, assembly GCA_032270685.1. Taxonomy (NCBI): domain Eukaryota; kingdom Metazoa; phylum Chordata; class Actinopteri; order Anabantiformes; family Anabantidae; genus Microctenopoma; species Microctenopoma stevenorrisi. Next base: position 4,808,963 of record JAUMTR010000026.1, read on the forward strand.
CAATTTAGGCCATTGGAGTTATAGATCTGACAGTGAGATTAAAATGATGCTTAAAGATGATGTTTGATGAGACAAAGCTAAAATACGTGTATTTACAATAATCTACAAATAAGCTTCTAGGTTTACTTGTTATTTACATTTTCTCCTAAATGTCTGTTGGTTTTTTAATTTGTTTGAGTAGTGAGGTTCACTAACTCTAGAAGGTTATGTAATAGATGTTTTCACACCACAGGGACTCCATAGGGAGCAGAGGATCTAATTAGATTTTGGTATTTGCTGTTTTAAACCTGACCACAGACAAAACAAAGAACGTGAACCCTGATTTTTGCCGTGACAGATAATAGGTGTGGTGTGCCATCCAGCCCGGCCACGTTGTGACATCGCTACAACCTCTACACTACATATAAATATGCAACAGGGGACAAAGCTGGTATAGTGAATACAAACACTGCAATACAACAGTTCAAAGTGGAATGATCAATGAACAGTCACAATAACAATCCCAGGGAGTGTTTCACGCAGCCTTTGTTGATTACAGTATAAAACTATAGCAGATGCACCTTGCAGTGATATGTAAATGTATACAGCAGAGTCACCTCTCTTGTCCAGATAAAGGTCAATGCATAGGCAACAAACATAATGAGAGCATTTTTTCTTTGTCCACCGTTCGGTTCCCTGATATGTTTGTTGTTCTAGAAACAACATGGCGCCGTCCCTCCTTGTCAGTGATGGCCCCGCAGAGACCGCTGGCACGACAGAGCTCCTCTCCATATGGTAAAACTGAGCCTTCACTTTCTCAGCCATCCATTCTTTGACACAGTTTCTAAAAGTGTTGAGGACAAAACAGCAACAGAGGAGGCAGCAAACAGGCACTGACACTGAAAATGGAGGTTGGCGTTAGCTTTGTAAAAGGTTTTTATGGTTTTAAATAATGAAGATAGAGTCATTTTGCTGTAAAGAACTGTTTGTGTATTCACTGGGTGAATTGCACTCTTCTTTTCATGCAGATGGTTTCCATTTGGAGCCACAGGTTATGATTTAATGTTCCAACGTTTATTTTCAGACAGACAAAGCCTTGTGGCAAACATTAGTCATCATCAGCAGCAATCTGCTCATTACACTAAGACTTCCTTGAGCTCAGTCTTACACAATATTGGTTCACAAGTAATCACTGTCTCAAGGTATTTTGTAATATTTTCCCAAAAGGTTTTGCAATCTTTTGTTTTGACAAATCTCCTCTAACACACTTCTGTGCTTTGTCCCACGTTATCATGAACCTCATTTATTGCTACTGCAGGAATTCCTACGTTTTCTTGATGAGTGGCATATTACGTTTCATCGCTGCCAGCATCCTCACCAACGACATCTTAGCAGATAGCAGATGGTTTTCTCTTCTTTTCTGCTGGCATGTGGCCTAAGCACAGTTGGCGGGGAGACAGTCAGCTGCAGGGGAGTTTGTCAGCATTCAAGCAGACAAGTGCGAGCCTCCTGAGAGAGAGAGAGAGAGAGGGGAAAGTTTAATGACGGTTTCGATGTGAGCTCCGGAAATCAGGAAAAGTCCACCTTGGTTTAGAGAGGAGAACATAAAACATCTACCATCCAAAGGGAAGTAGATCAGATACAGTTGTTGTTGGTTGTAGTTGGCAATGGATTTGGGGGAATATAGACTGATCATGGTGCTGATTCATTCATGATCATTCATTCCTGTGAAAGTTGCACACATGTGCCAAATAATATCAGTCCTATACTAATACTCGTCCAGACTGCAGCCATAAAAACATATCTTCTTCTGCTTCTGTGTTTCTGGGTCCACAGATAGTGCTCACTAGTGACTCCTCCTCTACCCTCTAGTCTACCCCCCGGCTCCTCGCACAAAGAATGCCAAATCAAATTGAATTATCCCTATGACTCTTCTAGACCTGCTTCTGTTTCTGCCAGGGTGCATTTCATGCTCACACGGAAGTTGCATTACTAAGGTGTGGGTAATGTGGACACCAGAGTTGGACAAGAACGATGAATGATATATGAAATACATGTCTCGTTCTGATAATTCAGTTTTCTTCCTGCCTGGCTGTTTATTGTGATTTTAACAATTCTAAATCACCAGCTTCTGATTCAAGCAGAGATTGACAACAGAAGGGATTCCTAAAGAAAAACAACAAAATAAAAACCAAGAAAGTTCAGTTTAAGTGAAGAGTTTCCATAAAGTGTTGCTGCTTTCACCAAATGCAGAGAGAACACTGATTTCACGGCGCTCCTGCTTGACTCATAGCATTCTGGTCACATTTGTTGAAAAACATTATGGCTGTTTAGAAAAAGTCATTATCTGCTAGTTTTCTGTTTCCCACACAGCAAAGTCATTAATTTCCAACCTGGATAAATGATTTCATATTGCCCGGGTTAGTAGTTGATGCTGAACTTTTCCCACAGCTGATTTCCTGAGGGAATAATAACCAGTGCTGTTGATGGTGTCAATTTCTATAGATCTGAAATATTTTCAGCTTCTCCAGGTGATGCATGTCTGGACTTTGAGCCTTTAGCCATGAGTGATGACACTGGGATCTTATTTTAAAGTTCAATAAGTGATCATAAAATGCAAATTCTTTATTCTGTGAGGTTGAGTATGTGAGTCACTAAAAGAAGTCATTGTAGGTTGTTTTTTGTTTTTTTTTCATCTGTATTTTCGGAGTCACTTCCATTTACTAAAGATGGATCCAGTGTTCACAACTGTGAGATGGGGCCTCAGGAGCCGCAGTCTCATCAGACTCTCTGGACTCACCTTCAGGTGGAAACAGAACGATTGTATATACAACAATCAGACAGATCATGACTCACAGGTCATGAAGAAACATTACGGAGCCTGCAGGATGAAGAGCCATCAAACTAATTACTCATGAACTCATAGTGTCTATAAAGGTGTTTATAGAGGGTCAAGTCAGAGGAAACAAATAAGAGTTTACTGGTTATTATACAGTTATTCTTCAGACGTAAGACTGCAGCTGACACTGTCAATAACGTGTGATTTATGATGTGTTTGTCCACAGCCAGCGAATGCTGCAGCAGCACAAAGACCAGGCAGCCTGCAATCACACCTGATGTGGCTCTGAGGAAGCCTGCCTTCAGCAAACAGGTCTGTCCCATGCTGATGCTGAAGAGCTGATTGCACACGACGACGTTCAGACTTTTGTTGAGGATGTATTCTGAAGTGTGTGTGAGCTCAGATTCAGTCAAATGAACGTTGGTTTCCCTCCATGGTTTATGTGAGGCTGATCAAAAAAAACAATAAAAATTAACTGATAGAGAGGATTTATTAATACTTTGACACGTCCCTACTGTACCTACCCAAATCTACACCTATGTAAAATCATCAAAGTCACACTTTTTCAGATCATGACATCAGTTTTTCCATGATATAAAGCTGCTGCGCACTGTCGGCTGAAGCCAGCTCTCATGAACCCGGGCCAACGCTGATTACTTGCCAACACACGTGATTGCGAGTCAGATGAGGGCATACCGTGTCATGATCACACAGGAGAGTATAGGTGGACGGACACTTGAGCCATATGGACGGCAGAGATTTGGACTCTGCATGTCAGAGTTTGTCAGTTTTGGAAGAGGCGGTCAGCCAAGACAGTTGAAGCTCACGCTGGGAGCGCCGGGGCCACGGATCACAAAAACGTGGAGTGGGTCTGTGGTGGTCAGAGCTGCCCGCCGCCATGTTTTGTACAACAAAGGTGAGAATGAGAGTCGATGTTGGGGTTAGCTCACGGGACAAGCACAGGTGGATGTTTTATAAAGGTGTTAGGGCTGCAGTGGTCACGTGTGCCACTCTGTTCTGCGTGTGGCTTGTTTTTGATGCTGTGGGTGAAGCGCTGTCGGGAGAAAGATGATAATTATGTAGCTGCTACTTGTGTTTGCACGCACATACACAGCTGCCAGCACGTGAGTGAACATTTTCTTGCTCTTTTTGAACAACGGTATCTGAATTTGACTCCTTACTACACCTTTTCTGTCAATTCTGAACACATATACACGCACATCTCTTCCAACACGTAAACACACAGAGAGGCTGCATCTTATTGGCTGACTGTTTTCCCTCCCGCTCGCTCTCTCTCTCTCTCTCTCTCTCTCCTCCCTAATTCTCCAGTTTCCACTGCAATCGTAATTAGTCCCGTAAAGATCATCATCCAGCCATTTCCATCAAACCATCCCCCACCACCACGTCTTCCAATGTTGCTACTCCCTCCTCCCTCACTATCAGGCTCTCCGGGGAGGGAGGTGTGGCAAGGATCATGTAAATAAATGCCGCTCCTCCTTTCACTTGCTGTATTTCTGTTTCCTTGGGCTTTTTTTCCCTTCACATCTTTGACTTTACGCTGCAGCATCTCTATCCCTGAAATGGCTCCTTGAAGTGGTCTCTCTGTCTCTCACATGGTGGGTGAGGTGAGGCGATGCAGGGTGAGGGGAGGGGGCGCAGAGCGCAGACCCTCACGGGCAGCATCTATCTCCTCGCAGCCCTCAACCTTAAAAACTCGTGTGACAGAAGCTTAACCGGAGGCCAGACTTCGTCACGCTCCACTACTACCCCCCTCCTCCTCATCACCCTTTCCAACACTACCTTCCCACTTCTACACACCCTCTACCCCCCCCCCCCCTGCAATGTGACTCCTCTTCAGTCACTCTGTAGCTTGTGAGACTGGAGGCAGCCTCAGTGCGTTGAGGGAAAGAGAGAGGAGAGAGAGAGAGTGAGCGAGGCTTTCCCAGAATAGAGAAGCAGGAGGAGGTGAGAGGGATGATGATGGAAGCCAGCTTTGACACAGAGGAGAGTTTTGACGATCCCTCCTGTCTCACCCCACAGCCAACCGGCTCTGTTTCGCCGGCCAAGAGGCAAATTAAGGAGGTCAAGGAGACCAAGACGACTGTGAGTACGCAAAGAATCAATTCCTAAATCTTCCTCTTTTTCTTATTCATCACCATTTTTTGTCTACTTCTGTTTCTTTATCTCCAACCGCAGACTCAAACTCAGTTTAAAGAACAAGTTTATATCTCACCAGTTTTTCTCATCTGTTGCTGTTATACGTTGGGGGTCCTCGTGGAGCTCCGTGGGTTTCCCAGCACATTGGAAACCACAATGTTCTGAATGAAGAAGCTGCTCAGGAGTCTCGATCTTATTTACACCACACTGACCTGACTGGTCTCAATCTATAATATTGATTTAATGCCGGTCAGAGATAAATTTATGCACACGAGACAACTGAAGGTGTTTCCTTCATGCTGAAAGGTGACTTAAGTGACGGAAAAATAACCCACAGACCAACGTTGGCATTTTCTGTCTGTCAGCTAAAGAAGATAAAGGAGCTCAGCGGGTTTGTGTCACTGAGTTATTGTTCGGTGTAGAACTTTAATCCCATTTCTATTCTTCAGAGGGCAGTTTAGGTCAAATAGCAGTGTTGTTTGTCATCTGGCAGAATCTGGGACGTCAAATAACTAACCTCTGGCCATAGTAGATTTAAACCTGCAAACATAGCGATGTTTCTTCACCTGGATACATTGTGTAAAGTGCACAGTATTTTGTCTCAGGTTGTCCAGACAGTAACTGTGGTTATATAATCTCTTAGTCCATAGCGATGACTGTAGGAGAAGGAGGGAGGTAGCGGTGAGGCGTCTGTTTTGTGTTGATGGAGAAGGCAGACTGAGGTGGTTTTTGTGTTTCGCAAGGGGCTGATTTTGCTTTTCAGTGGGCTCGCTGACCTGCTGCAGCCACGGGAGCTGTCAGTCTGGCTATTGTGACGAACCCCTCCAGACCTCGCAAGAGATGCAGCAAGTCCAGTTTCCATGGTGACAATAGCAATAGCACTGATTAATGGGTCTTGAAATGGAAAACACTGGCATAGGAGATAGAGAGAGGGGAAGCCATTCTGATATTCAGAAAAGAGATACAGTTGGGGGAAAAAAACACATTTTTGTTCCTTTTGTTGCACGATCTATTGAAATGGTTTCACCGTTCACAGTGATGTGGTGGATTTTCATGTGGAGCGCAGTCAGGAGAGCAGTTGTTTCTTGTATTTGAACAGAAAGACTTTTGCTCTATGAAAATACGACGGGAGAGAAATGTTGTGCACATCGTCATACCAACAAGAATCGCTCATGTTTCTGCTGCAGCAAACGGAGAGAAATCCAGGTGACTATGATTGAATCTGTACGTGTGGATGAATGACGTCAGTCCACAAAGGTGTTTTATCATTGCTGCGGTGCACCTCACATTACACAACCCCTCCACAGTTGTCATGGAGATGCACACAGCCATGACTGTGGGCAAAATGGACCCTTGCAGGACGCCGGGGCTTCACGCATCAGAGGCGAATTAAAGATCTGTAACCTTGTTTTCACCTTCACAGAGCACGACATCCATCTGTTTAAGCCTTTAATGTTTTCTCTGCCTCTTAAACATTCATTTAGTCTAACTTGTTGCTATGTTGCGGGTGCTCTTGGGGAACAGCAGCTCGTTAAAGAGTGTCATCTGGCTTCGTTGGCGGGATTCTGACAGGACGTTTTGATTGGTCAGTGGGAGAAGAGAAGGTGGGAATGGGAGATGAAAAGGCAATAGAGAGGGAGTCTGAAATTGTTTTGTTATGAGAAGGTGTGTGATGTGTGGGAAAGGTGTGGGGGGGGTCTTTTACAGGAAAAGTAATTTGTTGCTTAGCAACAGTGGCAAAGCATGCTACAGTCTCATTCGCTGCTCGGAAATGGATGAAAAAGAGTGGAAGTGTTTCAGTTGTCTGTTCGACAGCCAAACCAATTTTTTGACGTCTCTCCTGTGCCATTTGTTCTTTCAGTATTCAGCGGATAAAAAAGTAGCAGAATAACTAAATAAAGACATTGAAAAGTGTGATGAAACAACCATTGCCTGCAGCCTGGATACAAAACCCTCATGAGACTGCATGTTTATGAATGCTGAATGAGGACAAAATGTCCCAGTTCACTCCACTAATCGGCATTTTTATGTGCTGCTCACAGCTTTGTGTTGTTCTAAACTCAAACATTTAAGGACGCAATATGGCATCAAAGTCTGCTGCAACATCCTGAGTCCAGCATCCACCGCAATGTCCTCGAATCCGTCGATAGGGTTTATTACATGCCGTGTCCTAAAGGTAATCTATACCAATATTTTTTTTTATAACCCCGGAGTACTTCACTAAACAGCCATAAAGGTGAAGTCAGTTAGCCAAGACAGCCTTCCTGTAGATAAATGGTCTCATTTTCTCTTGGATGTGAGAGGCAGATAAACAACAGTCATGATAGATGTGGAGTTGGGGTAATGGAAAAATCTGGTGCCCACGACAATCAGTATGATCTCTGAGGCAGAAAATGAACAAAGTGACGGGTCGGGACACTACGTAAATCACACTCCTGCTCTTTTAGATTACAAATTATCGGGTTAATGGGTTTATTTGCTTTTCACTGTTAGTCCTTTGTCCATTTGGCAAGTAGCCCCATCAGAATGTTCTCTGCATTTCAGCGATTATATAACAGAGAAAAGAGTATTACTCATCTGTTTTTAAAGTTGTTTATTGGAAGCTGCAGAGATGAAGTGCTGCGGTGGCAGTGCAGAGAATGAAGAGGTCAGTGTTCGGTGGAACTCTTTTCATGCTCAGTGTTTGTGGCGCTGAAGGCAAGAGATTTATGCAGAAACACATCATCCATGATTCACACAGTGAAGCTCCAGGAATATCATTACTCCTAGAGAAATAATAATTTAATGCGTTAATGAAGTTTTTATAAATGTTATCATCCCATTTAATGGCCATTACCAGCTGGGACCTAATCCGCCTCCTATCAGTTTGGTATCATCGACTCAGTCGTTATCTTTATTCGTTCAGCTCAGGTTGAGTCTCACTATTTTTAATAACTCCAGCATACAAAACTGTCAACAGCCAGGAGCTGGGACAAGCTGGTGGTATACCCTGCAACAAACTGCCCCCTGCTCAGTGTCTGCTGCGTGTGCCAGTTCAATGCATTTTTAAATACTGATATTTAACGCTCATATTTCTGTACTGTGCTTGGGATGTAATGTTAAAAAACGTACAATTACCTTACTGCATTCTGACATGTTTACTTGTCCTAAACTTTCAAAGTTTAAGTAAGTGCTACATCAAACACAAATACCCTGTGTTCTTCACAGATATCACATTATTCTAGTCGTTGAAATAATCTCAATCTCACCTTTATTTGAACGTTTTTTAGCTGATGGAGCTGATTGTTATGTTTCTCCTCCGACTGTGTAACAGCAGTACAGTGGTGAGCTCAGCCTGTAAACTCCATGAGTCAGTCTGTTTTTGTGTGTTTGTGGATGATGCATACTGTCTAGATGCCCGTGTAGTTTGCAGCAGTGGTTGACATGGCACGGAGGGTCTCTCTCCAGTGCCAGGAGGGAGGGCTCACAGATGGTGAACATTGCATAATTGCAGCCTCAGGAGTAATTGAAGACGCTGTGGACCATGGAGTCTGTATTCAGGCTGAGTGCTGGGTGTGTTGATCTGCACCAGCACATATTCTCAAGTGTATCAAGTTCATTTGTTCAATTTCTGAGATAAAGTTGAAAAGGTTTCTATTCATCTCTCTCTCTGCTTCCTTCCTGTCTCACCGACATTCACATGTTTACTAATGTGTGACCTTTTCCCTCTCATCTGCATGATCAAAGATGAAACACGGGCCTCACTCTTACCTCACTATTGCAGGGATAACATTTTGACTGATGCAATAACTTTCATCTATAATATTTCATTCAGGTCACTGCTGTTACATTAATGTGTCCTTCCGCTTTTTCTTTTCAGGTCAACTGTGTCACTTTCCCCCTGCCTGGTGAAGGTCCGGAGCAGCAGCTTCTGAAGCCAGCAGAATGGAGTTACTGCGATTACTTCTGGGTGAGTTTCAACATAGGAAATACTGCAGAGCCATTTCTTTCTCCTTTGATAAGGATGAGTGCCAACATCTATAGAACTCATTTTTACACAGGGAAACCAAGAACAAAAAATATTAATAATACATTTACAATTACATATTTTAGTGTTTATGTTAAGGGGGGGGCAAGGCTCTGCAGGAGGAGGTAGTTGCCTCCCTACTTGACCTGCCCCTGAATCCAGTCTAAGCCATGAAAAGAATGGAGGATGGATGGATGCATATTCCTGTTAGATTTTTTCTGTAACCATGAGCAAAACTGAACCTTTCTGTTGTCAAACCTTTTGTTGATTTTGTTCTAGTAAAGTATAAAACACAAACAAAGCCAAATGGTTACCTTTAGTTAAATGCCTAAAGATATTGCCTGTGAAAACAGTCTATATGCTGTTTGCTATCTAAATGCATTTAGTGCTCTCCTTCTCATTTAACAAAGACGCTATTGGGTTTCATTTTGGAGTTAAAGGTTGATCGACCAGCTTCTCTGCAAACACAATGACCATCCTGCGTCTAATGTCTCCCAAGTGGGTCTTGTAATGTTTTCTTTCCATACATTTCCATTCTAAATTAGATTTGCATTGAAAAAACCCTCCAGCTTCTGTAATTGACTGTAATCTGATGCCTGTTTACTCGTCCTTCACTGCTGTTTAGCTCCTTGTTTGCAAGCTGTCAAGTCATGTTGCATATGATGTTGTTTTTTTAATGTGCTTAAACCTGCAGCGTTAAATAAATCCAAAGTCTCTGTTCCAGGTGTCCCCACACAAACAAGACACGGCGCTACACTGACCAAAAATACACATCACCCATCGATGATTGATGCCCAGCACCAACACATGTCCTAGTTGACATGCATGATGATTCATGCATTCATGCTTCTAGGTTCTCACTCACCGCCCCCAGCTCACGTGTAACCAACAAAGAGGTGTTACTAGACCTTTCTTCTTCTTCAGGCCGACAAGAAAGACCCCCAGGGGACCACTTCAGTGGCGGGCTTCGAGGTTCTTCTGCAGAAGCAGTTGAAGGGCAAACAGATGCAGAAGGAGATGGCTGAGTTTATCCATGAGAGGTACAGTAACAGCATTAGTGTAAGTTACAATTGTTTGCCAGCAGGTTTAATTAACTATGAGTGGAGGTGGTGACTTTTAAAGAAGGAAAATAAGCTCAGGTAAAATATTATTTACTCAGGTGTAAAGTTGTATTTAAATGTAATCATGGCAGAGACCCTTTCTCGCTCAGAGGAGAGGGCTGGTGATAATTTACATTACTCTTAATCTCCACAAACTCTTTAAAAGATTAGAAGTATTTTGTGTAAATAGGAAAAATAAAATATTGACGAGTCAACCACTGTTTGCAGTTTGACTTTCAAGCACGACGTAATTCGGTTTTGAACTCAACACATGTACGCTATCTATGATAGTGAGAAAAATCAATTATGCACTGTGTGAGTGTGAAGTAAAGCTGTTTTATCTCTGTGTTATCCTCAGTCAGTATTTGTAAGTCTGGGTTCTTTTGTTCTCGTAGTGGCAATGTAAACGTTTCATTAGATTCTATGTTCTTTTAATTCACAGCAGTGACATTTATTAGACTCTCCTGTAAGAAGAGTCCGTAGAGGAGGTTGTTTGTGCCAACATCTTACTATGACCATCATCAAAATACTGCCCTGTGTATTTTAATTGTGACCTTTAAACAATGTTCCCTGTAATGTTAAAAAGAGAAAGTAACAAAGATACTTTGGCCCAGATCAGAGTCATGTCATTTATTTACTCCTGTAAATGTTGTGCCTAAACCTAACCAGGTGTCTGTGTGACCCAATTTAGGTTTTAAAAAAGTTCCTTTTTAATAAAGACCCTGGAATCAAACTTTGTCTTTTAGCTGAGAATTGCAGTTTATGCTCACACCCAGTAATTAACAGGTCTCTAAATCTCAGCTAAGCCAGACTTGCCTGGTTCCTACTGAACTTGAACCAGGATGTCAAAAGCTTCAGGGATAACAAGGCCTCTATATAATTACCTCTTCCTTATCCTACAAAAGCTCTATTCGTGGCTTGGTCTGCATCACGAGAAGCTAATGAAGGCTCTCCTATGAATATGCTTACACTTCTGATTCTGAAGCCCGCTGCAGCCCTGTGCTGTGCTGACCTTTCTTGTGTTGCTTCGCTGGGTTGCTTGGAGCTGCGGGAACGGCCTCGTGACCTTCGTTGGGTGACAGGTTTGCTCAGGTGTAGATGGTAAATGTGAGACTGGTGGAGGAGGTGATTGTCACAAAGGCTACAAACATGTGCTCACTGGATGTCTGTTCCTCGGGGTATCTTATTTCCATGTCTAAAATGGTGATGGAAATAAGAGTAGGTGCCCTGAAAATGAGCTTTTCTATAAAATGCTGTTTGAGTTTTCCTTAATTTCTTTCTCAAGCGCAGTGAACATGGGTCAGGCCTGCGTGTGCCATTTGGGTTTTATCCTTTGCAGCAAATTGTATAAGTCTTTTTCTTCAGCAGTGCCTCCCTCCCCCTGAAATGATGTGTGCATAAGCATGTTTTCCACTTCACTAAAGCCGTTTCTGTACTGTCTGGAGTCGGTCAACGTTCACGTCTTGCCATTTGTGTTTCAGGATAAAGATTGAAGAGGAATATGCCAAGAACCTCTCCAAGCTGTCTCTCAGCCCCCTGGCAGCACAAGAGGAAGGGTGAGCGCAGTAAACATAATCATTCTCATCATAGCGCTGGGACGCCATGTGAAATATACAGGGAACAAATTTTAAACAGAAGTTAGAAATGTTTAACGACAAACTATGCTAGCTGACTAATCTTCAGAGCTAGCATTAATTTAGATCCGAATTAATCTGTTTTTCTTGTTTAAAAAAGGCGAATGTTAGTTACAAACAAATATAAACATACAGTTTAATGAGCTAAATAATGGTTAGATTTTTGTTTTACCAATACCAACTGTTATCCTGTGTAAAAACCACTGACCAGGGATCCACATACCTGAGCCAAGTGTTACATTGATTTCATGCCATTTCCATCCTTTCTCAGGACTCTCGGAGAGGCTTGGACTCAGCTGAAGAAAAGTCTCCATGATGAGGCTGAAGTTCACCTGAAGTTTTCCAACAAGGTAACATCCAAAGAGGATTGCATTCATAGTGGGATTTCATTTAGACCTGAAAAACATTACTCTGCTGATGAATTAGCTGAATTTTTAAAATTACAATCCATCAACATGTTTCATAGTAAACATAATATCTTTGAATTCCTGAGTGATGGTTATACTAAAAAATATGTGTCTAAATAATTATAATGGACATTTTTTACTTTTTTGAAACCATTTCTTACAGAAAGATGAAGAAAATTATATGTAGATTTTAGATTGTGGTAAATGTATTGCAGCTAACAATAAACAATTAATGAATATTCTAATTACAATGATTTTTTAATGAGAATGAAGAAAACAACATTGTGCAACATGCAAAGTCGAAGCACTGAGATAAAAAGTACAAAATTGCATGTTGGGAGGAACATCCATAGCTTTCCTCTTAATGGAAACATTGTGAGGGGTCGACTTTCATCTCTGCTTTGCAGCTTTCTGCACCTTCAGGGTCAAATGTTTCATGTTTTCAGTCAACTTTAGTAACGGATGTTGGATCTGACTACATCCTGGGTGTTGGTGCTTGGTTGGCTCAACATTGTTGGTGTTTGACTGAAGAAAAGGACACGTCTGAGATTCGATTACCAGCGATGCAGAAAACCTCACACTATCCTCAGATGCGGCCTTAAATAACGCAGAGGCAGCCTCGTAGCTTTCCGTAGCCCTCTGCTGTCTAATTAATTAGCTACGTGTGCTGACAAGCCCCCACCCAGGGCCATGCTGGCTCTTCCTTACTTGCTCCACTAGCACACTCATTATGAGGGGGTGAGGAGAAGGTAATGCATGGTCAGACGAGAAGACTTACCGAGCCTGCAGATGCCCCAGCTCGTTTTCTTCTTGATAATGAGCTGCTTTCCTTTACAGCTGCTGTCTTTGGCGTTTGTCTAGATTAATATTCTGTGTGGAGAGATAACACCGTTCATAATAACACTTGTTTTTAAAGGTTCTGTATTTTAACAACAGAAAATAACAACTGGCGCAGGGACATTGATGGATTAGAATTAATAAGCACAAAAGCTGCTGAGTTTTTTGAAGCATCCTTCAAACCATATTACTGGAACTGAAGCATTGTTACTAAAATCATTGTGCAGATTGCCAACAGCCGAGTTCCTTGTTTTCACAGCTCCACTCAGAGGTGGAGAAACCCTTGCTGACGTTCAGAGGTGACAACTTTAAGAAGGACCTGAAAAAGTACGACCATCACATCGCCGATCTGAGGAAGCAGCTGGCGAGTCGCTACGCTAGTGTGGAGAAGGTAGAGTCCTGGACACTTACTTACTGCCCAAAGAGTCAACCAAAGAAAATGCCCATCAGAGTCTGACAGCCGATTACACAATGACAAGAGCTCCAGTACTCCTACACATGCTACGTCATTTTACAGAGCAGTTTTCATGGCTGCTTCCCACGTACTAATTCTTATCGTGAATGAATTTGTTTCATGTATGTGCACAATAACAGCACTTTTTATCTTCTATCTTGTGTCTTTGTCGTGTCCCCATATTAATCAAACTATCACTAAATAAATAAATAAATATAATTTGGCAAAAGTCAGAAATACAAAGAAAATACAACTATTCTGTATTATTAAACAGAAATACAAATGAACCAGTAGTTGAAATAACTGCTAGTTAAGCTGCTTGTCATCTTATTATATGTATGCTTCATTTTTTAAACATATTGTTTGAAAACGTAAATGATTTTGCAATCTGCATCAAACTCAGTTCTTCTTTTTTGCTTTTCAAATGCCATCAATCATTTTTGACAAGGGTTTTTTCACACACTGCCTAAAAGCGATGCTGTCCCACTCGCTGACTTCCAGCTCCGTCGCTGCACCCCTGCGAGTGATCTAATCACTGGGTTCAGAATGATTCCATCCCACATGTTTTCTTCTTGTTGTCTGTTGAAAAATAGATTTTCTTGGCCTACACACAACTACTACAGTATGTTTACCTTTCAAACACTATTGCACCATGACCTTGGTGAGGTGCCTGTGCACAGAATAGGAGGAAAGACTCAATGATATGGATTAAGAAAAGATTAAAGGATGAGACCAGGATCTGAGCACGGATGTGAGCAGCCAACATGAAAAGGCTGTGATGACTCTTGTTAATAGAGGTAGAGACGGTAAATCTGAGGATTATGCTGAATGACTCGTTGTTTCTGCGTTCACACATTCTGCTTGGTGTGTGCCTCATGTCTGTCTGACACAGGCCCGTAAAGCCCTGGCAGACAGACAGAAGGATCTGGAGGTGAAGACCCAGCAGCTGGAGATTAAACTCAGCAACAAGACGGAGGAGGACATAAAGAAGGCCCGACGGAAATCCACACAAGCAGGTCAGAGGTCAAACTGACGCCAATGGCCAAAGTTCAGAAACCGAATTCAAAAAGTGAAACTGCTATAACTTTAAAGATAAAGAGGATAGCAGAAAGCTACAGGAGCTACGATCTGAAACACAAAGGCTGTGAAACGACTTGTGTCTGTACAAAACAAACAAATATCCAATAACATTGCTAGTTTTGTAGTCGGTGGTAGGCAAAGATTGACAGGGTCCAGGTAACGCTTTCACCATTTTATACATCAATATCTAAACATAACACAGTAAGTGCATCATCAGTGGTGGTCAGTACTCGATCCGGTGCAATTTCCTTTTGCTCTTTATTGATTTTTTGCTGTGCTGGACTTTTTTTTTCCTTAAAAGATTTCTGTTTGAAGGAACGACAAACATTTCATTTGCATTTTTCCATGAACACAACGATAAGATCATGTGTCGTGGATGGGTGATTATTATATTTATATTATTATATTGAACGTTGTTGGATTTGGTGGTATTCATGAGACTTAGCAGAGGAAACTGGAATAAAAGGCAGAAATCCTTCCTGAGATACGCTGTGTTCGACATTTTAATAAGAAAGGAGATGAGCTCCTATTGTAATTGTTCACTGCACCACTTCTGCTCTACACAGGCGTCAGCAGAGAAGAAAAAAAAAGCACTGCGGAAACCTATCTGGTTCTTTCTGTAGATTAGTCACAGTCCACAGCACTAATCAATAGTGCTACTAAGGTACAGTTAGACGATGTCAGTCTCGTGTCAGTGATCACCACTGCTACCTCGAAGTTGAGCCAAATGTCATTACGTCTCACTGTACTGCACACGCTGCCAGAGATGGGGGGATGCGATCTCACCCTCACTGACTGAATTTTAATAAGCTTTAGTCATGGTTCCTCTTTGACCGGTTAAATTGCTTTTTACGGTAGGCGTTTTTTAACACTGTACGTTTTTTGACAGTAGCCAGTAGCATGAGTAGCGGAGGACGTCTGCTGATATGTTACCTGAATAGTAAAGTACCAATAATTCATATGAATACTTCATATATTATCAGGACGAGGGCTGCAAATACAAATTGACATTCTTCAGTAAGATATGTGACTGATGTCGAACATGACATTATGACCTTGATGCATCATTATTTTACTGGTGAAGCTGCTTGATGTAAAGTTTTAACAGCTTCATGTGGGAAAATTTTAGCTACAAAAAACAAAAACAATATTTTCTGTGTCTGAAACACCTGGCACACCAAGGCATAACACATTGGTTTCAAGTTATTTACCACATACTGTCACTGCAAAAAGAGTTGGACACGCTGTAAACCTTGTGAAATAATCTCTGATTAATATTTCTGCCTCAAACGCCTTTGAATCTTTGAGAAGTGGGTTCTGTGCGCCCCCTGCTGGCCACCGTGCTGCTATTACTAGTAACAAAACATGCGCATGAAATAAGCTGAAGAGGAGAAAATGAGATATTCAGAGTGTAAATGCTGATTACTGTTGTCTTGAACCTTCTGTTGCTTCTTCAGGAGACGACCTGATGCGCTGTGTGGATCTGTACAATCAAACACAGTCCAAGTGGTTTGAAGAAATGGTCACCACCAGCATGGTACACACCCTCGTGCAGATAATACAGATAAAGGACCGTTGCTTTTTGCCTTCGGTACTTAATTTGGACGTTTTTACTCTCACTGCAGGAGCTGGAGAAACTGGAGGTTGAAAGGATCGAGTGGATCCAGCAGCATTTACGTCAGTACACGACTCTGCGACATGAAACTGACATGTTCAATCAGAGTGTGAGTTTGTTTTCCCTTATATTGCTATTTAGTCTGCATGAATAGTGCCACCACTGAAAATGGGTTTTGTCGTACTCTTTAGTCTGCTTGTGTAGTTCAGAAAATAAAAAATAAATGAACCACACGTATCTGTGTTTTAGAAGAATAAAGGGAGTCCAGTATAACTTGCTGGGCTTTTTTTGGGCTGAACGGAAAAGTTAAAGCACCACCGAGCAATCAGGGTTATTTTTACACGGACTTGTCAAACCAAATCTCAGATCCATTTCTTTACGGTGAAGCAGCAAACCAACTTTAATCTGAGCTTTGACCTTGAGTGAATTATCAGCAGCGCACAGACCACAGAAGAGAAAGTAGCTAAAACATGAGGGACAGCTGATGACACAAGAACGCACTGTAGTATTTTTAAAGTTCTTTTTGTTGTTTATTTTACTGAGCTTTTGAAAATGCTGCGGGTTTTGTCTCCATTTTATAAAATGAGTGGTTGTTGGTAACACAGAAAGAGAAAACATCAATACTGACTAGAAATAAGATAATGAATACACTTTCACATTGTGCAGAGAGGCTAAGGATGGGCTGAGAGACATGAATGAGACATGTGTTATGAAAGAGTGTGATATGAAAGGTACAGATGCATGCTGGTACACTCAGTCTGGAGCTTTAATCCTGTGTTGGCCTTGTATATACTGTAGTTTAAGTTCGTCCCACGGTAAAAACTCCACAACCTCAATTGTGTCTTTATTATTTCGATTCCCAGTCCCACCAGTTTACATGTAGAGGCGTCCTTGGACAAGACACTGATACCCCGTGGTAGCACAGACACAGATCTAGCAGCTGTCCAAACAACAGGATTCATTATTATTATTATTATGAAATATATTCCGCGTGATTAGAAGGTCGAACCTCACTCACACACCACTGCCACAACTGTCCTGAGAGTGTGACTTCTCTGAAGACCTTCCAATTAGACCTTCCAATTTAGATTTCCAGATGACTTTAACTGGCTGTGACGTGACTCGTGTGCCACTTCAGCCAAGCCTTGTCGGTGAGCGTTGTGACAGAGTGAGCCCTAGGTGTTCCTCCGTCCGTTTTTTCATCCGACGCGCTCGCTGTCATCACGCTGTGCCTCAGAGAAACCCGCGGAGACACTCGGCTTATGTTTTTGTTTTTTTATATTATAAAACTATATTTATATCAAATCTGCTAGTTCACACTTAAACACATTCTTGGACATAAGCCCGATTCATAAAAACACACCTTCAGCGCCACCATGTGGCCAGTTATTATGTTTTTTTTGCATGTTTGCCAATAAGTCTTAAACCATGCGACACAGGAAGAAAGTAGTTTCAAAACACTTCACCCACTTCTAGCGGACTAGGTTTTGTATCATTTAAAATTCTCTGCAAATCATTTTTTCACTCAATATTCTCAATATTTCAAAAAGCCTGTTTTCTCTCTAATGCGTCTCTTATTGTGGCACTCTCTGTGCTCTGTGGTCCCTCTCTGCTGCCCTTAATCAATGCTTGTGCTGACATGTGACTGTATGTGTGCACTAGATGGTGGAGCCAGTTGACCAGCTGCTGCAGAACGTGGACCCGGCCAAAGACAGAGAGCTGTGGGTTAAGGAGAACAACACTGGTGAGGTCCGGCCTGTGGATATGGACATCTAGATCATTCTGAGCTGGGATCAGACGTTCTGTCTTCAGTATTAAAACATACTCACTCAAGTCCCTGAACACCTCCAATACCTGATCCAGGACCGGTGCATGTTCAGACCACTGAGGCGTGCCCTCTGGCTGGAGTAAGAGGACAGATTCAGGATACAGTAATGGATCAAAGTACCAGCATGTTCCTTCTAAATTTAAACCCTATCATAATCAACATTAGCTTACTAAATGCCATTTAACATATCCTGCTGTTTACCCGTTGTAAAGTTGAGAGTTAAAAAAATCTATATATGTATTTTGAATTGTTTAATTTAGCTTCAATTAACATTTTTCCAGTTTCAGTAAACCGTACAAAAAAAGTCGAATTATTGATATTACCTTTATTTTAGATACAGATATTGAAACATATCAAGATCTTAGAGTGGATATGATATATTTTCATATGTTGCTGGTTCATTTTGGTGGAAATGCATGTTTTGAATATCTTGGTTTTACTGTAGATGGAGAGCTGCACAATTTGTGGAATCATGGTGGGTGTTTTGGTATATTTCACTGAACTTACACAAGGTATTCCGTATCTTGTAAGTGATAGACTTCAGAAAAAAGTGACTTTGTGTGTACAGCATTGATATCCGGTAACCTCAGATGTTTAACAACACACACATACACAGTGTTTAGGAATGTGATTTTTGGTTGCGCTCGCCACAGCATGTGGTTTGTCAGATTTAGGCCAGGGTCTATTTTGGATCAGTCCGGAGGAAAAAGGTGGTCTGAGTTACACTGAAACACCTTTTAGTGCCTAATGGTTATATACCTGGAATGTCCTTGATATATTCTACTCTGCATCAGTGTATATTTGTACATACAGGCTAGATGTCTTTACTGTCAAATGTTTAACGAGCCAGAGAACTTCGGGCTGATGAGGTGTCTATACTGCACAACGCTGTTTGTTTTCCCTCTTTGGGAAAAGTATAGAGAATATCTTTATGACGGTGTCTGGAAGAAGGGAGCAAAAAGAAAATCACCAAAAATACAGAGAGTATAAGGTAGTACATTTTCTACATGCATCAATGCAGTGGAGCTAAAGCCAACTGAGCAAGTTACACAAATGCAAGTAAACACATTTTAGCAAGGACTGCATGTACAGTGTATCTGTGTTTACATTTATGTATGTACTGTTTGTATGTGTGTGTGTGTGTGTGTGTCTTTGTCCGTACTTTTGTACTTTGTTGTGGTTTATCTGCCCTGGATTCATTTGGGTTGTTGTCTTTCTGCGTCCATTCGTTTCAATTTAAAAAAAAAAAAAGGGACAAAGCCGATGAAGTAACAAAGATTCAAGTCATAATCTTAACTCATCTTCCAGGCACAACAACGGAAGCGCAATGAAAACAATAACAAACGCTTAACTGCCTTATCACCAATGCATTGCCAGTTAGGTTTTCTCTCATATCAAGTACCGTTGACTTTATTTGAACTGGACTGAGTGCAGTCAGATGTACTTCAGGCCAGAGGGGCTTCATGCACACAGGTTTTAAATAGTATATCTGTTGTAGAGGTTTTATCAGTGTCAGTGTTGTACGTTAAATGTAAGTTGTTATGTTCCAACTAAATGTTCTTTACAGAAATTGATGATTTCACAATGACATAACACTGAGTTAACTGCCCTTCTGTGGTGAACAATTTTCATAACGTGCATTAAATCTGTTGTTTCTGATGTTCGGAGAACGTTTGATCATAGGTGACCTCTGTCCAGACGGTGTACTGTGGAATGCAGTGTCCAAAATAAATCTCTTTGAAAATTAATTTCTGACTATGTGTTATTATGTAAGTGCATTTGGAAGGAGCAGAGGAACACACACACACACACAGACAGGTGAAACATTTGCTCTCCTGGTTCCGGTCCAGTATAGGTTAAAAGGAAAAGTAGGGCACTGATAAAGTCAAAGATCTCATCTTTACTTTGTCTTTCATGCTGACTGTTTATTATCAGTGCACAACTACTTTATGTTCTTGCTTCTAGCTGCTGCATTACTACTTTTTTCATCTAAAACTGCACTCACTTGTTGTCTTGTGTATTCAGGTCCATACCTTTACTGAGACTGTAGTGAACGTCAGCTTTACATCACTGCAAACATTTATGAACTGGAAATGAAGTGAGGGTGGAGGTGAAAACCAACTCAAAGAGGAACTGGAGAGAATAAGGCAAATAAAGGCTAAAGTGGTCGTAACAGAGGTGTTAAGTAACTAAGTACATTCACTTAAAATAACATACAGCTTCACGTTTGTTACAACTCGTGAGCTACTTCAATAAACGTGAAACAAACACGGATCATAAATGAAAGTACAAAGAAAGCACCACAATGAAGAATCGACTGGATCCCCAACAAAAAAGTTTTCCAGTGTTTCTAAGTCTTGTTCACATTTCACGCTGTTGTAAATTACATTTGCAGTTTGGAAGCTGGCTTTGTACATTTGGTGAACGTTTAATGTCGACCAATGTCGTCTCTGTTCACGGAGACGAAACAGTTCCGCTTCCTCTCGATAGAAAATCGCTGAGCACAGAGTAAAACATAAAAGAGTGGTGTTTTACAGAAGAGAATCTCAAAAGGTAAACATCGTTCCGAAGCCGTCGGCAAAACATTAGGAAAATCTAGATAAACATAATAAAAGCTCTCACTAAATGATTATCAAGACAAAGTCAAAAGAGTGATGAAGTTCTGTGCTCAGATCTCAGATCACGCCATGTTAGTAGTTTAATGTTGTGCCCTAACTGTGTTTGTGTTCTTTGGTGTAAAACATTAAATAATAAATAAATGTATTATGATTGAAACCTCCCCAGGATACAGTAAAAAGTAAAAATGATTTTACAACACAAAAAGCTAGTTAATCTCACTAAGCATGTTAGTAGGAGTTTCATGAATTACTCCAATCCATTATGTGGCAGAAGGCAAAAATGTTTTCGTAAATGTATTAACCCATATATATATACGCATAGCATTTGTAGCATTGAGATTGTGTTTAAAGTGGAAAATAATAAAACCCATCCAATCAAGCATTTAGGCAGAGTATTCTTCACGGTTGCCGAGCCCTAGGAGGCTGTTTGTCTCAACTGACCTTCAGCTCCTAATAGGATTGGATGATGCAGGTGGATTGTTAACCTGAGCCTAATTCCTCTCATAAGGAGCTCCCATTCTGACTTTCTTGCTATCAACATAATAAATGAATCCAAGAGAAAAAAAAACAGTCTAGTATGTTGCCAGACATGCGCAGGTCGGGGAAAAGAGCAGCAGGATGGAGGAGTGAGGAGGATTAATCACTGTTGTGCATTGGATGTCACGTATTTGCTCCACTGTTTAACAAAGCTGATTGCCAGTGTGGGGAACTCTGTAAAACACAGCTGTGTATAGAAAACCATCGTGTACAGTGAGAAAACCATCTCAGTCTGTTTACACAACACCAGCAGCGCCATCCCAGACACCGGAGGAGACAGGGTCCACATTTTGACCTTGCAGAGCAGTTTACTGACCCACAGAGCAACTGCACAAAGATTCAAACTCAGCACTTGATGTTCCATTCTTGTTTTCTAGTATCAGCTGCAGCTATAAACTTCCTTTTTACAAAGACAAAACCACAAAACTGTTTGGCAGCTAAGAAAGAAAATAAGAGTCAAGCATACAAGCAGCCAATCTCTTCAAAATGTAAACAGAAAAACACATTAGTCCTAAAACCAAAAAAAGGAGGCCCTGGTTTGATTTCTCCTATTGCCTCTTCTCTTTTAGCTTGTCTTTGATTTTCTGAGGCTCATCGTATTGTATCAGTCGCAGGATGTCCTTGTTGTCCATCACGCCCTGGATAAATTCTCCCTCAGAGATTTTATCTGGAAAAAGATAAAAACAGAATGACGTATAATGCTGTAGAAAATGTACGGAAGCTGCTGTTAACGACAATAAAACTCACCATTCTCTTTCTTCCCGAAGAACTGCCAGATTTTTTCAGCCCTCTTCTCCGGTGTGTTTTCATCCTCGGGGAGGTTCTTCTGGTCGTCATCGGGAATCATGTTGAATATTGACTGCACAGGAGAACATTTTGAACACGAATTACATTTATTCACATCAAATACAATGTCTGTAGCTGAAATGTTACCCTCAGCAATTAGCCAGTTGATTGAAATTATTTACCAAGCACATAAGCTGCTTAAATATGATGATTTAAACGTTCTTAACCCATGAAAAACATCTGGATGGTATTCTGTACATTGATTACTGAACATCTTGCATAACATTATGAACTCATTACTTATTTACTGAAGCAATTTTGTGGCTGTGAGGGAGTAAAAAGATAGATAGATCACAGCACATGATGTGATCATCATATCATATGTTTCTATCATTATCTGCCATAAAAAGAACATGAATTAGACATAATTTGCAAAAAAAAAAATTTAAAAAGTTTACTTAGATACAGATAGATAGAAAGGAGCCTAATTACATTTAATTCAATTATTTTGTGTAGAACCAGAATGGATGAAAATTGAATAAGTACCCTAACAATCTCTTGGATTTCATTTTTGCTGATGGTTCCATTCCCGTCCACGTCATACAGGGCAAAGGCCCACTCCAGCTTCTGCAGCGTCTTTCCCCCAGAGGTGAGGTGCAGCGCAACGATGTACTCCTTAAAGTCCAGCGTGCCGTCTGCATTGGTGTCAAAACTTCTGAATACATGTCGTGCATACGCTGTGGGGTTCGCGTCTGGGAAGAAGCTGGCGTAGATGCCTTCGAATTGCTCCTTGCTGATCTTCCCACTAGGACACTCCTTCAGGAAGGACTGGTACCAGGTACAGAGCTCAGCCTCGGAGTATTTGGTGTTAGATTTGAGTTCTTCTAGGAGCCCTTTTGATAAAGCACTGCTCTTTGTGTTTCCCATTATGCTCACGGAGGTGAAACGTCCCTTCTTGTCTCTCTGTCCTCTCTCCTGTGTTTGGTGGTTGAAAGCTCTCTGGCACTTGTTGCCGTTACTCTTCCTCGTGCTCACCCTGGCAGCCCCTCAAGGCGTCAAATGAGATTATTGTCATCACTCCCTAAATCCAGACAGCTGCCTTGAAGCTTGAGGGGATAAACACGTCACACCTTTGTGAAGACATAATTATATACTGTAGGTATAAGCTGAGGATTAAACACAACAGGTGGCTGACACTTTAAAGGTCAACATCTGGATGACCTTTTTTTAGCACTATTGCATCTCTGCAGCTTCATCTACTCAACATCACGGCAGCTCTCGTTTATCTCTTTATTGACATAAAACTACATTTAAAATATAACAAATGTAGTAATATATGATCATAGTTTATACGGGCCCCAGCTCATCCAGATTAGAACTTTTCTGGCAGTACTCTCATCTGTCTGCTCCCTAATGTGATCTCTAGACATAAACTGTGGACAGTTCAGCGCTGGCCATCACTGTGGGCCAGACTTACACTGATGGACTGTGTGTGCATTGTGTGGGCTGCTCCTCCACAATGGGATGAGATTATCTTTGTGTTGAGTGTAACAGTCTCGAGCGAGATTACAAGACCATCTGCTGCTGTGGTGCCAGAAGCACAGTGAGTGAAGGCAATTAACTGGGATGTATATATTTGCTGACATGTTGAAAAGTCTGTAAGCAAATCTTAATACCACCCTGAGGTTTAAAAAAAACCAACTACTAAAAGATAGAGACATTTAGGATGAGGAAAAGCAGACTCCAAGACAAAAACAAATCAAATTTACCAGTTATCTTTAAATCTATTTAATGTAACTTACTGTATTAGTCCTAAAACCACTTCATTGTTTTTGAATGAAATACAAGTGTGGAAATTACACATATAGTCTAATGTGTGTGAGACACTGTGACTGCGATCAACATTAATCTCCACTAATCTATCACTGATTCTCATGCATCATGAGGCCACTGGCTGACACATACAGTAGTAACACATACACAGAGCTGTAACTGTAGAGTTTGATGACCTTAAAATGCAGTTAATACAAAATAATTTCATTATGCAGCAACTTTATTTTTTCCTCCACCCACTGAATATAATCTGGGAGCATCCCTCAACCTTGTAAGTAAAACCAGATTAGGAAACCCCCCAAATAATTCTTTAGTCTTATGATTATGTACTTTTACATAACCGCATTAAGTTTTGTTATAAAATGCACAGAATGTATCAGGGAATAGGCAGCTATTCAAATCTCACATCTGCCAGTATAATATTACAGAGTTGGCTTAAAATGAGTTCCCCCTGGCAGGTATTTATTATGTAAAAAGGAATCAGTCAGGGAAATTCACTTGACAACAGGCTTACTACCTCATCAAGTGTAACTCTGTGCCGTGGTTACATTTTGATTACATGGATGCTAATGTAATAATCCTTTTGTGTTCAGTGGGAATCACACTGGCTATGGCTTGGCCCTTCAGTGCACTGAAGGGCCAAATACATGACTAAAAATACATGACTACTGTTGTTCTATATTTACAAAGAAAGGAGACACACACGTCAGTATTATAAGAAGCAGCCTGTATCCTGTACTAATATAAATTTTCTGTGGGCTATTCTAAACACTTCCAGATACCCAATAAGAAAAAAAGCATGTTTGAGCATGTGTTCAAGTGACTGTATAAAAATGAGTTTAACATGGTCAGTGTTAGGTTGAATTGCTTTACACCTTTAACCTGTTTATATGGTGCATATAGGATTTTGCTCATGAAACATGACAGGGTTGTACTTGTAGTCAAAGCCCCAGGATCAGAGCTGGACAATGTGGAAGAACACATTGATCAATGAAGACACATCATATATCATAGTTTTACTCACAAAGATTCATTGAGCAGCTACAAAATTGAATACATCTTTCTAAGTGTCACAAATGAGTCTTTATATTATCAGAATTTAAATGATAGGGGTATTTTCTGTATGCCGGGCACAGAGAGGGGGGGCGTGACTGGAAGAGGTCACAAAGTGAATGATCTATGAGCACGAAGGCATGAATGGGTGCTGTGTTTTGATCTACTATCCAGTTCTTATGTATTTAATATATCCATGGTGCTATGCTGAGTGTCTTGGTGCATAGTGCTAACATGCACACTGTGACATTCCAAACATCCTGATGTTTAGCAAAGACATTGTGCAAAGAAAAGTGCAAAGAATTAGACCAACCGAAATCTGGATTTGTTCATTCAGTAGAGGTTAAGTTTAATTGAAAAGTGTTTTCAGATCATTTACTGCTTGTGTGATCAGCAGGCTATTAGACATGAAGAGATGTAACCCAGATTCAAACACACACACATTTAGCGTAGACTTTTGTATGAGACTGTAAAGATTATGTCATGGTTCACTGACTGTAAAACAGGCACTGGCTCCTATGTCTGTGCTACAATTACTTTGAGATACGCTTTGACATGAAATGCAGAAAAAAACAGGGAAATGTAAACAGGACGAACCTTGTTCTGGATTATAATCTAAGATCATAATAATCCTTTTTTTAGTATTAATATAGTCAGAGGACATCTAAAATATAATTTGCCATTTGTAATGGATAATATTGTGGGCACAGATTTACAGGAGGGGAGGAGCGATGGGGCTGGATGAGTGGCCACGAGTGGAGAGTGAAAGAGCTCAAATAAAGCAGAAGAAAATAACATTGCTCAGTAATAGGTTTTTATTGTTTTTGTGGAACTGGAAAGAATGAATCCTTTAATCAAAGTGGCAGCACATCACTGGAGCCGGTAGTAGGATGTACAAAATTCTCACCCAAGACGCCCCAAACGCAACGAGATTATGAAGATTTGATATATCTGCTGGGAGGCGAAACACTGTGGATATATATCGAAAGCCAGGATTAGTTGCCTTTTCATTTCATTTCCTCTGGCCTGGCCTCGACCATGAGGTTAGAGCGCGGGCGGCGGGCTTCTCTTGCGCTCACCCTCAACTTTGTGGCATTTGCTTTTGCCTTATCAGCAGTGACCACCAGCTACTGGTGTGAGGGGACCAGGAAGGTGGCCAAACCTTTCTGCACAGGACCTCCAGTGAAGGTAAAGCAGTGGTTCTGCATCCGTTTCAACAGCTCCAACGTCAACGACACCCGGCTGGTGCAGTACATCTTTGAGACCGGAGAGGAGAAGTTCCTTTTGAGGAAGTTCCACACAGGGATATTTTTCTCCTGTGAACAGGCCGCAGACATGAACGGTAAGACGACAACAAGGCAACAAGCTCTTTTAACTTCAGCCAGGTGCTCAAAGACAGGAAGTCATGACAGAGGAAACAAGACTTGTAAAGGCAAAAAAACTTAGTGTTGTAAACGGCAGTTAATTTTTGCATCACCCTTCAACCCTCTGCAATCTGTTGGTTAGTGAATGTACTGAGCATGCTTTATTTACAGAAACATTATAGATGGAGACGAGATGAGATAGTGCTATGACAGCATGTTCTGTAGAAACGTATTTGATGTGATGTAGTTATGTATCTTGTCTTAGAAGATACTAAAATGCTATAATAGTTACTATTAATGCTTTTGTTAAACTGATCACAAATCTCATATATTTCAAAAGGAGATCATAAATGTTTATGAGCTCTACAAAGCCAAGAGATGAGAAAATTGTAACCAAAAGCCTCAGCCTGATTACATCAATGAAAAGCACTGGGAAAAATACAAGCACAAAAATGCCTGAAGAGAAAAAAATGGTTTATGTTTAGCAAAGAAGATCAGAAATGGTGTTTTATGGCAGGTGGCTGACCTTTCCCTGAGCCGATGATGTTGTCTGAAACAAATACTTTACCAAAACATTCAAAACATTGAGCAATCGTAGGAAGTATGATTTTTAAAAGGAAGCAGAAAAGGCGAATGCATAATTCATATTTATTGCACTGAGATCAAGCTGGATTATAACCATCTCTCATACTGATGCATGCAAGCCCTACTGTTTGACATAAGCTCTGGGAAAATCACATAGAGACAATCTGCTGGCTTCCACCAAAATAAAAAAAACAGCAACAACAATGTTATATGCAGCTAATACAGCAAAAGAATAACTTTGTTTACTCAGCACGAGAAATAACGTAAAAAATATTAAATGTGCCTACAGAGCTACAATCTTCAGCACTTTATAAAAACCTTAGTATTGAGTTGAGTTTTAGTGTGTCAAACTGTGAAACATTTCTCCTTAGGTAACTTAGTACCAAATTCCATGATTTATTCCCGTAAAAATACCCATAAAGCAAAGTGTTCCATAACAATTACTTTGTTGTCTTCTCTGATTACAGGATTTGATTGCAGAGACTTCTCAGAGATTGCACCAGAACATGAAAGAGGTGGGTAAAATGAGAAAACGAACGTGCAACTGTAATAACCACAACGTAATTACAAATGGATCATGATAACAATTGTACGCTTTACACATCATTCTAGCATAATGATCCCAAGTTTTGTGACAATTACCGAATTAAAACCTACAGTCGTGATCCATGTTTTTTTTCCAGTCCAGAAGATCTGTTTCAGATCTCAAGATCTGAAAGGAACGGATCTGTTGTACCTACATGCAGTTTGTCTCCAGACAAGTGGGATTATTCATCAGGGACAGGGTATTATGAGGACAACATATCTCAATTCTCTCTCAATATCTCCCTCCCTGTTGTTTTCTGTGTTCCCAGGGGTCCTGTGGTTATGTATTGTGGCTGAGAGCCTGTACCTCACCCTGCTCTTCACAGGCGGGGCTCTGATGACCCTGGAGCAGTGTCCCTGCTTCAGTGTCATGAACAAACTGAAGCTCAGTGCCTTTGCTGCCTTGTGCACTGCCTTGTCAGGTAACACTACACTCCTGCATATCATTATCATATTCCTATCATTGTGTCGTCAGTGTTGACAGCAGAGATATTGTGTCAGCTTGCTCAAGGTGTATATTCACTGTACACATGTTGTTTTTAGTTAGTTTCTGTTGCTGACCTCTGCATGCCTCGACCTGCCATGGCTCTGATTGGAATTATAGTTTTACAAACATTTTTCAGAGGCAGAGCTGCTCTGAAGGAGGAAATAATCTCATTGGTTGCAGGTCGCCTCAGTGGGCGGACTGGATTATAATGCAGGAAGCAAAAGGCACAGTTAGTTCTTTTTACCTGAATGTGATGCCCAGGTATTGAAATGTAGACAGAATTTGATCTGTACATGTCAGCAACGATTGATGCTTTAAGCCCCACCCCGATAGTTACTGGACTTTCAGAAAGAACTATGCTCTGACCAATGTTGTTCAAAAGGTTCCTGGCCCTTGAAATGTTTCTGCAGTGGAAATGGGTCTTTACGGGATAAATATTAGAACTATTTTTAATCATTGTCATAATTACCTGAAGCATCCGTCCACTCATCCATCCTTTAAACTGTCATTGGCTCTGGGGCAGATGCACCATGAACAGGTTGCCCGTCTATCACACAACTGACACACTGGGACAGACAAACATTCACACTCACATTCACTCCTTTGGGCAAACTAGAGTCAACAATTAACCTAACTGCATAGAGGATGCCAGCTTACCTGGGCAGAACCCAGCCAGTCACTGGGAAAACATGCACACACAAAAAGTTGCATGAAATAGCCAACATATTTATATTGTCTAAATTACTTTCTATAAAATAGTTTTAGTTTTTATAGACAGAGACTCATACAGTATTTATATTGTCCACACATGCATAAGGGACATGAAGCAGAATTATTACATTTATCTCACAGTTCACAGTCTTAGTATTTATATGTGCAAAACACAATTTTACTACAGCTGTGGCTTTAACTGTGACAGAAAATGTTTTGTATCTGTCTCTGGGGTTAGCTGGGGTTAGGTTAGCCTCCATACATTACTAACTTTGGCACAGATTTTTCTTTGATGAATAATAGCTCATTGTTTACATGAAACCATGAACCAGTCAAGGAGTGCAGCCTGTCACATAGGAACACAGTTTTATAGATTCCTAACATAAATCTGTTTTCAATTTATGGGCAATATACCTTTAGGCAAATGTGAAATGTGCACTGTAGCTCTGACCCACAACCTCCTCCACCCCCATTTTGCATTGAAATCACATGCACTTTAACGTTAATGTAAGCAGTCATAAGAACATTAAAGTGACTGACATGGAGATGTATTTTATGTGAACTCAGTATTAAAAGGAGCAGGGCAGCGGGTCAGGCTGGCTGCAGGAGTCAGCACCAGTGTGCACACTGTGCAGCTAACTGTGTTCACTCACTGCCTTGGAGGATTTGCTGGTTTGTGGACTAATCGGATTGGAGCCTGTGCAGAGGTTTTGGGCTGTGCCAAGACCTGCCCAGAGGAGCTCCGACCCACCCCCTCTACTTCCCCATCCCCCTGACTCCCATCCCCCTCTGTTGTTATAAGTTAATCCCAAGAAAAGCAGCTGTGGGGAGGCAGACTACTGGATGGAGAGCCACAGAGAGGCACAGGCCACTTCACCTGAGCCAGAGTTCCGTCACAACCTCCGTTTTTGGATAGATCCAAAAATACACAAAAATAGAGCTAACAGAGAGTGAATATCAGAGTGCATCATGTGGACACAAAAACCTAAACTACTGGTAATTTAGCTTTTTGTCTGGTGGATAGATGCTTACATCAAACCTATACATACAAATAAAGATACATATATATGTTTATTTATAGATGTGAGTGTGTTTCTGTACACACATATATTGTTTGTCTGTTTCAGCTCTGTGTTAGATTGGCAACCTGTCCATGGTGTACCTGCCCCAGAGCCAATGACAGTTCAATAGATGGATGAATGGATAGATGTTTCAGGAAATGATAACAATGAATAAAATAGTTCTAATAATTATCCAGGAACAATTCAGGGGTCAGGAAGCTTTTGAACATTCTACAGGGATATAACCTGGAGGAACCAGGGTCTACATGTATGTCTTTGGTTGTACAGTGGAAGTTCTGCTCCCCCAAAATATATCTGGCAAAATAAATAATTTGACTTTAACATAAAAAAACCTCCAGCAGAACCAGGCTGACGGCGGCCATCTGCCTTGACATGTTAGTGTGAGGGGAAAGATGAGAGAGGAAAGAAACAACAGGCAAATCAAAGACAAGGCCAAGAATCAGCCAAACACCAGGCATGTTGGTAGGGCCAGCAGCTGCACACTGGATATCATACAGCTCTGAGCTGGAGATTCCTGCAGAGAGGTACAGAGAGAGGGTGTCTGCTTTTTAAAGGGAGCTGGTTCCACAGGAGATTTGCTTGATAACTAAAGGCTGTGCCTCCAATTCTACATTTAGAAACTCCAGGAACCACAAGTAGACCAGCACTCTGAGACTGAAATGCTCTGCTGGGATAATAAGGTTCTATTAGGTATTTGATATTTGTTGGGGCCTGATCATTTAGTGCTTTATATGTTAGGAGAAGGATTTTAAACTCTATTCTAGATTTAATGGGGAGCCAATAGATGGGTCAAATGCAGAGAATACATTTCATCGTAACATGCAGAAGTGTATCAATGACAATAAAGTGGATTCTTGTTATTGGGTAGAAAATTGCAGGACATCCAGACCTTTATGTCTTTTAAACAGTTTTGAAGTGTGATTAATTGATTTGTTTTTCCTGGATAAATATTGCTGGGTGTCATCTGTATACATTTATAGTTTATTATTTCCTTGTACTATTGCCTAAGGGAGACATGTATATAGTGAAAAGAATCAGTCAAAGCATGGAGTCCTGAGGAACTCCATAACTAACTCTTGTGTGCGCAGAAGACTTATCATTAATATGAACAAATTGGGATGTATATGATATATAAGATCTAAATCTTGTTCTTTTATATGTTTGTTTTACTGTACCATACCCATTGATTTGCTCTGGTTATCAGGCCTTTGTGGGATGGTGGCCCACATGATGTTTACTACCATATTCCAGCTGGCTGTTGCTATGGGACCAGAAGATTGGAGACCTAAGACGTGGGACTACAGCTGGTCTTATGTGTAAGCACTTTTTACATCGATTTACTCACTAGTTGCTCACTGATCATCAGAATTTTGTTTCCTTAATGAACTGTTCGATTGTAAGGAATGAGTATAATACATACCACAGTTTGGTATAGTACAGATATTTACACTCAAAATCAGAATAGTCAAGGAATGTGGCAGACAGTGAACGTAGTGCAGTACTGTGTGTAGTCAATAGGGAACGATAACACAGTTTGTGGGAGCTGCCAGTAACTCAACAGCTGTTCAAACCATATGAACCAAAGGTAACATCAGTGTTAACATTAGTTTTCAAGTAAACTACTAACTTATTAGTGTCAATATTGTAATTAAAAAAGGTTAAATGTCTTAAATAAGTACATAGATTTACATTACTCTTTTCAAACTTATTTTCAGCTTAGCATGGGGCTCCTTTGGCACCTGTATGGCCTCTGCAGTGACAGCACTCAACAGATACACTAAGACCATCATAGAGTTTAAATACAAGCGGCGGAACATTGAGAAAAGCCTGATGATCAAGCAGAAAATGATGGAGCTGGACCAACCCGACCATATGTGGGACATGTACCTGACTGCTGTGCCTGCTGATGCAGAGGTGCCGCTAGAACTGCCGGTCAATGGCCACAAACCATCTACAGGCACAACATATGTGGTCGAAATGGACAGTGTACCAGAACCACAAGGAGAGGCGTATTGCTAAAAGAGGAGTCACTGTCCATATCCTCTGTATCCCACTGGAACATTTTCAAGGGCTGATTTTGTGAACCCAAACTGACTCTTAAATTTCGAATGCAGAAGAATGCTTGTTTGTTTTGCTCCATGCCACGCTTCAAATGTGTGTGCGGGAAGCCAGAACCAGGAATCTTTCTGTGGAAATAATATAACATGGATGACCCAGACACAACATGCACTCGGTGAAATCTTTCCATGTGATCATTTTTTATGGAGGACCATAAGAGGGCTACAACTATACTCTAAGCTGTGGCAATATGTGTGCTGTGCAGACCACAGCTGCAGCACCATTATATCTGTTTTAACACAGGGGATCATTTTAGATCCAGCTGTTTTCAGCATCCATCTCGCATTCAAATTTTATTCATCTGTTGCTCTTTAGAACAGGACTTCTATCACTCTACCACTACTTAAATGTTGATGTTATTATGCCACATAACTACAATCCTGGAGTACGTAACAGGCCTTGTGGTCCAGTACCTTTATTTAAATTTACAGGTGTAAATATTGCTTGTTGCAAAATCAACCAAATGTAAACAAAAAAGCATGAAATGACCTTAATGATATGCTAAATGATATAAAGCAATTAGAAAGAGATCAGACCACAGATGCTGAGGTCAAAATGACCCAGAAAGAAAAAGGTGTACATACTTTTACGCTAAACAAATACAAAAAGATACAAAACAACTAGAAAGAGAATTATTTTTAAAAACAACTCAAATATGACCACATAGATGTGTAAAATATATTACAAAGGGATGCAAAAAATTACAAAAAAAACACAAAATGATTAAAAGGAAATTTAGAATTACTACAAAGAAAGATACAGAACAAAATAAATTTGTGTCGTCGCATAATTCAAATCTCGAGAATTTAAATGTCTGCAGTGGAGTAAGAGTGACATCTATTGGACCAAAAATATATACATACATATATCATCCACAGCTCAGGAATGTGTTATGATACGGTTAACCTGTCACTGAACATTAAAGGAAGATGAAAAATAAAAAAATGAACTGTATTATATACTAAGTGTAGAGGTGAATCTCCTGTTACCTGATCCTTCCTGAAGACACCACCAGGAGTCCAAGATATACTGCGTTCATCTCACATGTGCTGATTTCACGTTAGCATCTGAGTTCATGGTGTTTTGTTGTCTTTCAGCCCATCATGAGATCCGCTCGTGATAAGAGGATGAAGCAGATATTAGCTTATATGTGTATGTTTGAAACTGAGCTCCACAGCGTTGATAGACGTGCTACTCAAACCAGTCAGTCAGCTGTGAGAAAGCCCCAGATTTCTCTTATTTAAAGCAGGGCCTCCCAGCTGATCAGCACCCCATTTACAAAACGTCTCACTCTAATGTCCACTTCAAGTGAACTGAGGTTACACACAAACATGCAACACTGGGTCATTTTCCACAGTTACTAAATAAACAGGCGTCGACGTTGTCTTGGGTTCACATGGACTAGTTTTATAACTGGTGTGAAAATGTCATATTAAAGGGTCTAAGTTAGAGGAACCAGTTTTAATTGTTCCTTTCTGACAAATAGTGTTGTGTTATTTTTATCCCCAAGTATCCAGCAAATCATGCCAAACTAACGCAGACAAATATACGGAAGAGGAGTAGGGCCACCATGAAAATGTTATTTCAATTCTGACTTTAATTTCAGAATTCTGACTTTTTTTCACAATTGTGAGTAAAAATATGTTTGACAAAAAAGTCAGAATTTAAGTAAAAATTTCACTGTGGGCCTAATCATCTTCTGTACAAATGCACAAAGATTAAAAGGTTTTAATTCTCAACAAATTGCGCTAATAGACAAGCAGATATTATCAAGACATAAATAATTTGGTTTCAGTCCTTCTCCAACACTGACTAATAAATCTTACTATGGAATATACCGGAGCATCCACATCAGACACACATGTGTATGGTGTTGTCATTGTTTACACATAAGCAACTATTTACTAGTTTGAAAAAGAAGCAATAAGAAGAAATTCAAAAAGCATCTTCAACCCCTGAATTTCCTATACTGAATACCTTTCATGTTGACTTTATTTGACTTTACTAACATGATTAAGATCAATGCCATTTGATAGATTTCACTGTTGGATCAGACGAGCCCAAGATATATTTATTTAGACAAAGCAAAAAAATTAATCATATAAAATGAACATCATTTATATTTGTGTTTGTAGTAGGGCTGAGGTAGAAATGCAGGGTCTCAGTTACATTCAGGTGATTACACGGTCTTTATAAAGCTGTAGTGGGTGGTCCTCGATGTAGTTCTTCACATACCAACAAGAAACACGGGCTTTGAGGTTTTCTTCAACCAGGAAGTCCAGGGCGGCCTGCAGAGCAAACACAGAACCACACAACAACGTCTGACACGTGACTTCACGCTGCAGCTTTTCGAACACATGACGCATCACCGCGTATCACTGTGACCTGCGACAGCAGCGCAGCGACCCCTCGGTTCCTGAGGCTCTCTGGTACGTAGGTGGACATCAGGTCCACCTCTCCGTCCCCGGTGAACCTGTATCGCAGCTCTGCACGATCCCCGTTCCCTGCAACCAGAGGAAGGCTAGTGTAGAAACGGCAGGGCCCCAAAGACTGACACACAAAGTCACACGGTTTGTGAAGCCCACGTTAGACCTTGGATAATGACGCAGCGTGTGGCCGGCTGCGAGCTTACCAGCCCCGCGGCCCGGTGCGACGGTGAAGCGCTGGTTGTGTCGGTCATGTTCCACCACCACCCTGCTGCTGGAGCTCCGAGTGCTGAAAACAGCCGGGGAAGACCCGAACCTCACTCCGAGAGTCACCGCGGCGAGTGCGGAAAATGTTTTCAAAGCCATATACCGCGAAAGGACGACGTGAAACAGGTGTTACACCGTTTTCCGCGACCATCAGATTGTGCGACCATAGGGGGCGCTGCTTCGCAGATTCCACCGAAATGGACGTAGCTACGTACCCTACGTAAACCTCTTGACGTGCACGAGCTCCATATGCACGAGCTCGAAGCGCGTTACCATACTCTCAGAACGAAACTAAACAACTCGTTCAGCTTTTTAAATAACATTCAGATGGAACAACACCGTGTAAACGAATCACAAGCACGCTAATCAGGACGTACTTCTAACCTTATTCATTTATGACATTTAGACTTTATATAATCGGTCAGCCCAAAAGGAAAAAAACATTTCGTCATTTCGTTTCACATCAGGTATAACCATTTACCCTACATTTACTTCTTTTCATTCTAAAATTTAAACACAACAATGTATGTAATATTTATTGATGTCATTATTAAAATCTGATATTGACATTGTTTTGCAAAGGCTATAATGTCCTTCTGTTACCTTTATACTCACAAACTGGTCATATTATAAGTTGTTAAGTTCACATAAATTATAAGTTCACATAATCTGACAGGGGCTGTCAGAATTGGTGACCTCATCATAACTCCTGAAGAAAGAGTGACAGAGGGATGAAATCTTTTGTAGTGAGAGGATGAGCAAGTACAACTTATAATATGACCACTTTGTGTTATTTAAAAAGCTGAACGAGTTGTTTAGTTTCGTTCTGAGAGTATGGTAACGCGCTTCGAGCTCGTGCATATGGAGCTCGTGCACGTCAAGAGGTTTACGTAGAGTACGTAGCTACGTCCATTTCGGTGGAATCTGCGAAGCAGCGCCCCCTATGGTCGCAGAATCTGATGGTCGCGGAAAACGGTGTAACACCTGAGAGCGTGTAGTGGTCACGTGTCGTCCAGCAGGGGGCAGCAGAGTCGTGAAATCACCTTTCTTCATCTCGATATGAATTATTTCATTTCCATGATGTTATTTACATTATTTGCAATTAATAGTTAGCCTTTTTGATGACTTTAGTTTCACGTCTTACGTTTATTATCGACTTCCAGATTAATTTGCATTCAATAAATAATAAATAAACTAATTTACATCTCAGTATATATTTGTTCAGTGTTGTTAGAAATGTACTCCTTCATTTAGGCAGATTTTGAAGTGTTTGTTGACACATTTTACATTATAGCTGCTCTATAAATACAAGTCTCTTATCTTTGCTTATCATTCAGAAATTCGTTTTTTTTCTTTATCAACATTATTTGGTTATTTCTAGGAAGCTTCTTAGGAGGTTATTTGGAAATAAATTGAAATTTACAAACCATAAAATAAAGATTTAACACATTTCTCTCAGTATATGTGGATCATAGATAAAACTATTTTTGTTTTTTGAGAGATAAATGAATAATAAAATAGCGATGCACTAAACAGACTTTTACATGACTATGGGCCCTAGAATAAAGAAATAATACATTTTCTTTATAAATGACCACTTTTAATCAAATTCTATGCTATTATAAACAAGTAACTAAACAGAATTGAATTATTTCTAAAGGAGAACCCCTGGAAACCTATGGGTATGCATACATACAGATATCTTTACAAACATGTTTATCACAGGAAACAGATTAAAATACAAACTCACAACATTCAACAGATTATAAACAGATTTCCTGTTAGCATAGATAGGTGGCTGTTCTATTGCTGACATTTCCATCTATCTTTAATTTACAGCAGAAATGTTTTAGACGTAATTGGTGGCTTAGGCCCGTATTAGAAGCAGCTCTACATGTTCTCTGAGCTAGCATTATTCTTCACTCCTGCAGCCATCACAGCAAAGAACACGTTTGGGAAGAAGCATCTGGTGTACATGGCCACTTTGGGGAGTGACGGAGCAATTACCACCTCTTTCCTCTTGTTGTTTAGAGTCTTGATGATCTCAGTGGCTGCCTCATCTGGAGAGACGCCAAGGGGTTTCTTAGTATACAACACTGCAAGAGCGGAGAAAAGCATTGAGATATCAAGTGTTAGTGCTAAATGATGATGACAACATGCTCACTCTGATGACAGTGCCAAAAATGCTGACATTTGTAATCTAATCTTATGTTAGCTGAGAAGCATAAATAATAAACTTGAGGTAATGTAAACCTTTGGTTGATTTGTCACAGCAGAGAGAAACATGTCGAAACAGTGCCAATCATTCCCGAGTGATCGTTAAAGCGAAAGAGATGATCATTAATAATTAACTTATTGGAGGCATATTGTAAATATCCCATACTCCTATAATACATCCACGAATCAAACGCACAGAATTAAATCTGTTTGTTAATTTTGTTAAATGCTTTTGACTGACCGAAAAATAATTCTATCAAAATCATCGTAGACAATCATCACAACCTAGTTGTAAAAATTCCATATGTAGCTAAGTAAAAAATATATTGGCATAAACGTTGGTGTTTACTCACGTGACCAGATGGATCTAGAGGAGGCTGTGTTTTCAGATGCAGAGCAGCTGATGAAGGTGTGGTTGATGGTGCTAACGGAGATGCCGTACTCTTCCACTTCAGCTCTCAGGCAGTCAAAGAACGCCTGAACTGCATGTTTGGAGGCTGCATCTGGGAAAAACAGCTGCACAGCTCAGTGTCCCTGCTCTTTACCATTTTCAGATTGAGCAGGAATATATATTCAAATACAGTGATGCAAGTAGACCACAAACAACACGTCTGTGTGATTTGTTAATTCATCCTTTGGAAACCACGAATGTTCAACATATGGTGGCAATCCGATTGACCAATCCACACACAGACTAATATTAGTATTAGCTTAACATACAGACATGTATTTCCTGACATAAACAGTTGAACTCACATGTAGTGCGAAAAGGCACAGTTAGTTTCCCTTGGATGCTGTTGATCAAGAGCAGGTGCCCTGTTCTCCTAGAGATCATGGAAGGCAACACACCTGAAACAGAAATGTGACGTTATAAAAGCTTTGAGAACGAATTACGTTGCACAAATCCGATGTGTACCTTTAGCCAGTGTGGCAGGTCCAAAGTAGTTGTTGTCCATGAGTAACTTGTCCATCTCCAGAGACAGACTCTGTGCAGGTGCTTTGACTTTCATGCTGCTATTAAGGATGAGAATATCCACACAGCCGTAACAGTCGAGGACCTCTGCAGTCGCCTCAGACATGCTCTCCATGTCACCAAAATCCAGCAACACCAGCTTAGGAGGAAATGTCTGAGGAGGAGACACAGTTATGGTTAGTAGATCGGAAGACTTTAAATGTCATGTCTATACATTTTTTTAGCTTGAGTATTCACAGTTTTGTAACACGTTTTTTTTCAATATATACGTGACACGAATGTACTATTTCCTTCACTACATTTAACTGAGTTGAGTTAGTATTTCCACATCCGTAG
Source organism: Microctenopoma stevenorrisi (assembly GCA_032270685.1). Taxonomy (NCBI): domain Eukaryota; kingdom Metazoa; phylum Chordata; class Actinopteri; order Anabantiformes; family Anabantidae; genus Microctenopoma; species Microctenopoma stevenorrisi. The sequence continues at coordinate 4,846,877 of JAUMTR010000026.1, forward strand.
CATCAGTAATAATATTTTGCCAAATTAGTACTTTTGCATTATACATTTATACAGTACTCCACTACAAGTTTTGCATTTAAAATTCTGTTTAAGTTAAAGCCAAGAAGCTGTAAAATATGCGTTGATTATGTAAAAGCATGAACCTGGAATCCAAAGCAGCATAAAATGGAAGTAAAAATAAATGACAAATACCTCAATAGTGTGCATACAGACAGACCACTGTTTGGGTAAATGTACTCCCAATAGGTATGTGGAACTAAGTTTACAGGAGCTCGAAGTAAAATGCCCAATCATGACTTCCACAACTAGAGGTCTGTTAATACAGTTTGGCCCGTAATGAATCTGTCAGCGTGTCACTGAGAGAATCCTTCATTGTTTTCAGGGTTGTTTCAGTGCTGGTATACTTACTACAGTGGGGTCTGCATTTGCCAAATCATCAGCAAATTCTTCAAGTTTCTCCCAGCTTTTCCCACAAAGGATCAACCTGGCACCTCCTCTGTGAAACACACCTGCACATTCTTGCATTCATGGATGCAAGAAAACAGTGAAATCAAATGACAATCAAAAGCTGCTATATGAGTCTTTACCATCAGCAGAAATCTTCATGTTACCTTTTCCGAGTCCAGACAAAGCATCAGTTATGACCACCACTTTATTGCGTACTGATGTTTTGGACAACAGACTGATAACTACACCATAGAGGTAGAAAAACCCAGCTGTCATTACAACAACACAGGGCACCAGGAGGACAGTGGTCGTCCATGCAGGATCCATCTCTTGGAGGATATCCTGAAAAAAAACATTTGTTTTTGTAGTAACTGTGTAAAACCTATTTGTAAATTCTCACACAAGATTGATCAATATGGAAACGCACACATATTCACTTAACTCGGTTAGATAAGAGCATTGACACTAAGTTAGCGTAGCTTAGCATAATGAGTGGAAACGGGACAAACGGCTTTCCTGGCTCTGTCCATGTGTGCTGGACTATTTTTAGCCATTGTTTGTCCCCAGTCCATGCTATGCTAAACTAGCCAGCTGGTGGCTGTAGCTTCGTATCTACCGTACAGTCACACAACTGGTATCTTCTAATTTCACTTCTGACAGAAAAATTTGAAAGTATTTCCAAATTCTCTGTCTTTACAAAAGTTGCAAAGCTTCCATAAACCACCAGTGAAAGATTGTGAAGGTCATGGTTTGTTGTTAAAGTATGTTTAAAGATCTAAACATACTTTTTAGATGGAAATTACCTTTTGAATGATGCTGATGAGTTGGAATGGGATGTAAGAAAAACTATTTAGGATCAAGTGAACGTAATTTACATAAATAAAAAGGAGCGTTTCATACCCAAAAGCTCCCTGGCTCGGTTATATTAGAGTTCCTCTCGCCCTCAGCAACCATTTTTAAATCTAACTCTGTTCTTATACTGTAATTCTGAAACAAAACACAGAAAACACATGAAACCATGTTCCTACAATAAGTAAAGGGATAAATATATCTTATGATTTGCACATGGCCAGAACATGATTGGTTGACCCTTATTTTCTTCAGGCTGGTTTGGTTTGTTGTGAGCTGTTTCCATGCACGCATTAAAATCTTAGTTCAAAATGTTTTTAAATCCAGTTTAACAGCTTGAATCACTGCTTCAACCTCAAAATACATTATTACACCTTATGAATCTTAGATTCAGTTTTATGAACTGGAGCAACCACAAAGAAATTCCAAAAACATCAATGATTTTTGATGTGACAACAAACAAGAGAAGAGAGCTATTATATAGCTATAATATCTATGCCTATGGGCCCATCACCTCACAATTCATCCATGAATTGTGTTTTAGTCGACCAAACCTTTGATCAGAATGGAGGGTTGGTTTTCCTTCACATAAACGATCGTACTCTCTGACAGTGCCAGTTTTTGTCATCAGTTTGTAAAGACCATGCACTCATATGTTCTAGTTGTGTCCAACTGGTACGTTACGGATAACCTTTTGGTCATGGTTTACCAAGCACCAACCTCTAAATATAGACTGCCCCAGAAATAGATGCTGTATCTCTCACAAAGGCTCAAGGTCACAGAGAACTAGTCACATTATTCCACAAATAAGAGACTCATTAACAAACAAGGAAATAAACAGATTTTTTTTTCTATGCTGCAGGTTTTCAGTATAAAAGGTTATGCTAAGCAAACTTTACTCTACAGTCTACAGGGTAATAACTCCCCATTAACTGACAAGAACACTGCATTAAACAAGGCATCTGACCTTGATGTTGCGGGAAATTAATTAGTAGCCAGCACTTACTCCTCTCAGGCCTCTGCAGGTGTTGGGGACCGGCTTTAATTCCTCTCCTGAGGAACTGTAGCTACTTGCGTCAGCAACTCATTCACAGAGGTCCTCCGGCATGACAGCCGAACGTCCTGCCACAGCAATACTTTGGGATTTGAGGTCTTTTAATAGCAGCACAGCTGAGTCAGTTATTTTCCCATGTATGTGATCGACATTGTGTTTAGAATGAAAGACAGGCAAGAAAGGGAGGTGCTGGGTAAGAGCAGAGTCCCCATTGGCTGCAGTACAGAGTCATTATAAAATACACATGCATTTTGAAAAAAAGTACAATGACTACTGAGCAGGATCACAGTCTTAAAGATGGTGTTTGTGAGACCAAAATGCCCTTAGAAACATAGTAAATCAAGTGATTCTACACAGGTTTGGATGATTCCCAGAGTATAAAGAGGTTTTATTTCCCCAGTCCAGTATATTACATTTAGGACTGACGTGGTTTTGTATGTCTAAGCAATCAAACAACATTGATTGGACAGTGTCATTTTTGACACGTATCTCAATAAAATACTTTACTTTACTTTACTTTGCTTGGCAGACGCTTTTAGCCAAAGCGACTTACATGAGCTAGCGCTGGGTGTCTGGGATAGATAGGGGATAGATTAGGAGTCAGACGGGGTTCGAACCTGCAACCTTCTACATCCCAGTCTGATGCTTAATCCATTGAGCTACCAGGCCGCCTTTTTACTGAAATTTACTGAAAAAAGGTTCAGAATGCCTAAAACTGAGATGAGTTGTTGATTTACCATGACAACTTATACATAGAGGACACTGTAATGCATGCTATAGTTTATTACTATTATATCAAATCATGTCACTGCAAGAACACTGTTATAGTTCAATACATAAGCTATACACATCAAGCATATACTTCCGAATCAGTATATGAAATTAAAAATATATTTAAAAAATTTATTATTTAGATGTATTATTATTTTGACTATTTGCAGCAATAGTTGAAACAATACATTTTTATTAAAAAATGTATTTTTAAAGTTTGTATTCAACACCTTGGACAATTCCACCAGGTAATGCAGCAAAAGATGTAGTGCTGCCATCTACTGGACAAGGTTTGTTATAGAAAATGTTTCTCTTTCTCTGTGTGCATGAACTTGTTATCTCATATCTTACAGATGTCAACCTAACGAGCTACTGTCTGACAGTGAGTTTCATATTTATTTTAAACCTGCACTTTGCAAAATGCAAAACCCATCAAGTCATATTTGAAAAGGAGACAGTGGAGAAGAAAACTCTCTTTAATAGAGGACCACCCACCTGACTGAATATTACTTACCTGTGAGTTTAATTACAAGTTATGTATTTGCATGTAATAAAAAAAAAAAAAAATATA
>JAUMTR010000026.1:4850668-4870726 GCA_032270685.1 Microctenopoma stevenorrisi
TATATATATTTTTTTTTTTTTTTTTCCCATTTCTCCAGTTTTACTTGTCCTGACATTATCGCTCAACATTTGATTTTAAAGTGGTTATTGGTATTTCTTGTTCTGAATGCTAATGTTAATGATTAAAGCAGAGAATGTGTTTTTCTTTTCTTTTCTTTTACAACTCCACTAACACTAAGGAGGGGGGCCTTAGAAACTTTCCACCACAGAATATCCACAGAATCATCTATGGCAGATCATTTATACTCTGGTCTTTGTGTGAAAGACGGAAGATCAAGTCCTTAGACCCAAGTTGAGTTTATTGACCTCATTTGATGAAAAAGTGAATTGCTCTTTTTTTGTCAAACAACGTATTAATCAAGGAGTACTGTATCTCTGCAACCAACTATTATTTTCATTATGTAAAAATTATTTTCTTCAATTGATTATACAGTGTATACAATTGAAAAATGTCCTCATAGGTCCAAGACGCCAAACTTTTCTTTTTAGAATTAATAAACACTGAGTATACTAGACGACAGGAAACAGCTACATTACTACTGACTATGCTCCGATACAGTAATTACAATTATGACTTCTATAGCTAATTAGGTTTTAACCTATACTTTGGTCAAGGCCAAGACTTTATTACAGTTTGATTATTTACATTTTCAACTTTATATTTTTTTCATATGTTATGTAAAGTGTTTCATGCTTTATTTAAAATGTTCACAGGTATTTTAAGGCCTATCAACAATGCTTGATATTAGTCTGTATATTTGAGGAAATTAAAGGCTCAAATATTCTGTTGAGTTGTGCACATTAAACAGAATAACCAGATACATACGTAAAATAAAAGTCAAATATCAAAGATGCTGCATTTTTTGTTTACTTGTCATATTTTACATGCTTATTACTTTAAAAAATTCAACATTTATGGTTTATGCAATTTCTTGTTAATAGTTTTTTTGTATTTGTTTTTTTTTTACTGAAATGAAGTTTTATGAGACAGAAACATTTAATCTACATCTATCAATAAAGACTGAACTACACCCATTCACACATTATCTAAAGGTATGTTATGTTTCAAATTGAATTGATTTTTATATACTAAACAGTAGGACACTTTGACACTTGTCAATAAAACAATTTTAAGTCTCATGGTGTTCTGCCACATTTTATGACTACAATCAGTACGAGTAGTTTTAATTTGGAGGGTGTGACCGGATGCTGTGTGTCTGTCTCATATGGTCCTTCTTGAGTCGAGGGTGATATCAGTGGGGTTTTTTCTGCACTGACAGCTTGAATCCTTGGCTTATCGTTCACTTGTCAGACCTGTTGTGGTGTTGCACGAATAGATAACTGATATAATGTCGGATTTTGAAGAATTTGAGAAACAGCTCAGCGAGAATCGACAAGGCGAGTATTAGCGGTCCTGTCTACAAGCTAGCAATGCAACACTTGTACGTTACGTTAGCTGCCTGTATTCAAGAAGGAAAAACAGTCCTGACAGCAGAAATAGCAGGCGGTGTTTCACGGTATGACTCAACCTGCCTGTTATTTAATGTTTGGATAATAGCGATTAGCTATTTTGCAGCTGAAAATGCTAAATGTTGCATTTCATATTGATCGGAGAGTGGATACCGGTGAGAGTACCCGGCGAACGTGTCGCTCTCCTGCGCCTCGCGTCACGATGCGAAACCCCAGTTAAATGCCGACACTTCTGTGCTTTCTTCTTCTCGTCCAAATGCAAACATGTTAGAAATTAAAATGATTAACTACTAACTAATTTATTAACATCTACTCTTTAATTCGGCATCATTCCTAAAACTTACTAGTTGTAAATTAAAAATGACAATAGAACTTTATCATCATTTACTACTATCAGCCAATGTTATCAGTGGGTTTGTTTACATATCACTGGGTTTGTATACATATTTGTTATGTTTTATAACAAAATATCGGTATTTTTCTTTGTTATTAAAAACATCTCCTTAAGCTTTGACTATTTTATTTTTTTATTAATCGATGTTAGAAATAAATATGAACTGTGAAGTTGCATACAACACATGGATTTTTCTCAGACTCAAAAGACAGAAAAATAGAATAAGAACACATTGAAGAAAACCCAAACGTACCTCGTCTGACACTTGACATTTAATCAAAACAGAGCTACCAGGTGGATCAGATCTATTTAGTTTCGTATTGATTTTATAAGAGGTCTTAGGTCGTATTCCCCTTTTCCTTGTGCCACTAAGAAAAGCAACAATAAACTGTCATACTTGTGGTTTCACCTCGACTTTTAGGAGAGTGGAGCCTAGCAGAGCATGTAATTGTAATAGAAACGAGGCATTAGTTAATTCTGAATAAACAGAAATCAGTTGCAAAAAAATAACACATCCCAAGTATTTGTGATACAGTAATATTGCATTGCTTTTACCAGAAATATAGTAAATAAGTATTTTTTGCTTCTGACTACAAAGAGCGTGAACGAGAGAGACATAAAAAGAGGAGTCGCAGTGGATCTCAAGGCCGAGGTGACAAACATCGCAGCTGGAGCAAAGACCGAGGGAGCCGCAGCCGAGAGAAGCAAAGCCGCAGCAGAGACCGGAAAAGCCGGGACCGCCGGAGCTCCTCGCGGGACCACAAGAAGCACAGGTCAGTGGGTGACAGCTGCCTCCAGCATCTAGATACAGCTACCAGCCTTCTCACTGCTGTGCTGCAAGATTCATAGATAGATCTTCCATCATAAAGGTTTTGCTGAAATAATTTATAATAAATTTCTGTTCACTCTATATAGGTGAGAAAAGCATCAATGACATTTCCATTCTAATAAGTATTTAATATCAATACCAATAAGCTGGACCCTTACGTTTTTAGTCATACTTATAAAATGAGATTTGTTGTACTTTTGTTTTTCCTACTTTCTGCTTTCAGCCACTCTCCAAGACGAACAAGGAAGAAAAGGACCTGCAAATACTGGGATGTGCCTCCTCCTGGCTTCGAACATATCACACCAATGCAATATAAAGCTATGCAAGGTTCGTGGCATGTTCTTTCAGGACTTTGCATCCAGTAATAATGCTGTTGAGGGCTGTGATTGTTCTTCTAGAAGCGGTCAAACCAGGTTGGGACTAAGACCGGGTCAAATGAAGTCTATTCCAGAGAAAAGACTCAAGACTTACTGGAACAATGGTTTTACCACCACCATGATTAAGTAGCTTTTGCGTTGTAGTAGTTAGTTAGATAAAACTACTACTTATCAACATGGTTAAACTACATTTAAATTCTAAGCAACTCATTGTCTCCGTTTGTGTCAAAATGAATATGCTTCTGAGTCATAATGATATTAATAACAATAATTAATACTTTATTGATCCCCTGGGGAAATTCTCTTTGATTATTCACAGAAAAAAGATGCTTCTTTTGACCACATGTCAAAGGTTTTCTTCATGAACAAACAACTCACGAAGACTGCTTTGAGGAAAGAAATTAAACTTGACTCATGAGCTGCTGGGCTCTTGTCATCACATTTTACTCATACAGCCTAAAGAATTCTGTTCTTATTCTTAGCTATTCCATAGCTACAGTTTTGGGGGTTCAAAATTATGCTCAGATGAATCTTGAGGAAATAAAACATTTCCCACAGTTAAATTAAAGAGTCACAGGTTGCAGAATACAACGCTGAAGCTCCCATGAAGCTTTTCTTTCCTTTTTTTTTTATACCTTAGCTGCCGGGCAGATACCAACAATAGCTCTACTGGCAACGTCCACCACCACTGGAGTGGCTGCAGCACCAACTCAAGTACCCATAGTTGGCAGTCAGATGACAAGACAAGCCAGACGCCTCTATGTTGGAAATATTCCCTTTGGCGTGACCGAGGTAAATTCTCCCATTACGTTTTTCTTTGACTTCCTGTTTATTCCAGTAACTGGGCTATTTACGTCCAGCACTGGTATATTCACTAGTGTTTGTGTCTCCTTTCTCCTCAGGAGTCTATGGCGGAGTTCTTTAATGCTCAGATGCGTCTTGCAGGCCTTTCACAAGCTCAGAGTAACCCTGTCCTCGCGGTGCAGATTAATCAGGATAAGAACTTTGCTTTCCTAGAGGTAGCTCTATGTTTCTGTCCTTCTTTTGGTATTACTGTTCAAATATCAGCAGCAAAGCTACTTACAAGAACAAAGTGTTTTTCACATATCACACCAGCCTTTGCCTCACTGCACTGACTCATATTAAAAATCAAGTTTAAAATACTACTCACATACCATCGCTCAAGGCTCATTGCCCATTTTTACAGAATGACCTTTCCCAGCACATCATACAATGTACTACTGTCCTATTATTAATATTATTATTAGTATAATATTTATTGTTTCTTTGTGCAGTCTTTATCATACATTACATTACTGAGTGAGACTGTAAGACTGTGACCTCCCCAAGCTGAAAAGATGTCAGCTGGGAGCAAGATTTGTCGCCGTTTATTTCTCACCACTGTTCAGACAGAGTTGGTGCCTCTGCAGTTATTCCTCTAAAATAAAAAAACGTGACACATGAGCGGGAGTTTTAGGATTTATCGCCTCTTTCGCAGTTTATTATGAGTTTCCATCCTGTAACTGTGAATATGCAGCAGAAGTGTCAACGCAATCTTTCTTTTCTAGTTTCGGTCTGTAGATGAAACAACGCAGGCCATGGCCTTCGATGGAATCATTTTCCAGGGTCAGTCGCTGAAGATCAGAAGACCTCATGACTATCGACCTTTACCCGGTATCTCAGAGCAGCCTGCGTTCCACGTCCCAGGTTGGCTACTGATGTAATGTTTTAGCCTAATAATAAAATGTAATATTTATATTAGGTGTGACAGTTTTTTTCTTTGCTTGTTTTGGTCTGTGTAGGTGTCGTCTCCACCGTCGTTCCCGATTCCCCCCATAAACTGTTTATAGGAGGTCTGCCTAACTACCTTAATGATGACCAGGTATTTAATTTACAACTGTTTCAGACAGGTGCACTCATGTTTCCTTATTTTTTCTCACTTGCAGAGCTTTTTGTCACACTGTAACATATATCTTAAGTTTCGTTTTGACGTTAAAACCTTATGTGATGAGTAGAGAACAAGTCAAAATAGCAAAGTGAGTGTGAGTTATCATAGCTAGAAACAAGATGGTGTTAAAAAAGCAACAAACTGAAATGTAAAACAGTGTAGGGGAAGCATAAACTGATTGTTTAAAGAAAATACTCAAAGTTAAATGAGATTTGACTATAAGTATTTACAACTGACAACTTAAGCAATAAGCGTTTTCTTTTTTTTTTTTAAGTTGCCCACATGGTTATTTTGCTAAATCTATATATGAAACTTACAGTATGTACACTATCATTAGTGGTATATGAATAATACTCTTTCGGACTTGGTTATCTAAGTAAACTGCTTATACCTTTCTCATGTTAAGCATACTGACTTAAGAAAGGTAAGCAAAGTCCAATGCATTTACATAAGAGGCTGAGGAACTAACCTGTAGCTGTCTGTCCATGAATGTGAGTTAGTATCGTCAAAGAAAAAGTTCACCTTAAGAAGCCCAGTGTTAAGATGATATTTTGGATTATTGCGATTGATATTTTTTGTTGTTGTTGTTTATTCGCAGTTGTTGGACAGTATTTCTAACAATGGTAGCAGAAATGTTAAGACGTATACCGTAGCTGTTTGCATAGCTGCCCAAGATAAAATCTAATGGACCTACAAGTAGCCAGTTACGAAAACATGTCTGCTAGCTAGATTAATCGTTGACCAAATTCTTCATTGTCTGAAATAGAAGATTAATCCTGCACCCTGCGTCTACTACCAAATGAAAGTAAATACAAACTCAGTTCTGTAAGATGCAAGTAAGTGAAAAAAATGCCCATTTTCTGATGTTATGTATAACATCTGGTGGGTTTAGGCACAAAAAGCCCTCAAGAAAAGATTAAATGCACGTTAGAACTAAACGGTGGACTTATTCTTTGAATATATCAAAACATAGAGTAATTATTTTCTCAGAAATAGTCCTATATTTGTTGTCTATAAGTAAAACCTTTAAAGAAATGACAGTTTGACAGTAGTGCTCCGTCTTGCTCTCAAACGGGCAGATGATATAAACCTCACAGTGAATTTAATTCTAACTGTCCATTCTGTCTCACTCACTCCAAGTAGTTCAGCACATGTAGCTTGATGTATATTATTCACTGACTCATTCTTTTTTTAATACTTGCAGTCACTGCCACTGCGTTGATACTCACAGATCTTTCATTTTTGTTCCCCCACTTTGTCCCCAGCTAGGGGCCTGTAAGATCGTTAAGTCTGCGCTCATAATTTGTTCAGTAGTACTCATCTACTGCTGCCATGCCAACATGTAACACAAGGCAAGTAAGACATTCTGGTCCTCACACGGATACACTGCAAGCCAGCAGGCTCCCTTTCTGGCTTCTTTCTTTCTCCCTTCATGCTTTTGGAGCGCGTTTAGGCCCGGTGTCATAGGGCAAAGGACTTTTCATTAACAAATGGGTTTTTGGGATTTTATATTTAGCTTTAACTGTGAAGTTAGGACTGTATAAACACACTAGCGTCTGTAGCTTGCAAAATATCAGAAGTACATTTTTAAAAGACCCTTTTTTAATTTTCTATTTTAACTTGCATATTTTACCACTCAGCTTGTCTTAAAGCCAGAAATATAAAAAAATAAATTAGAGCTTCAATGTAAGATTTTTGTATCATTTGAGTATGTATAACTGCGTCAACCTTCCTCTGATTTACAGCTGAAACGAGTTGGCATACTATAAGTGGCATTATTCTGATAAATGACTAATTCGTAAAGTCATTTGAAACGAAACATGCTTAAAGCTATACTTATCTTTTACATTTATTTTGAGCTGGTGGGACATAAAAAGCATTTGGAAACGTCATCTTCAACTTGAGGGAAATTGTAAAAGGCCTTTTTTTTCTACTGTCAGACAGATGATAGGAAAATTCCCAGCAGATGAATAAGTAATGAATTAATCACACGTTGCTGCACCTTTCCTGGTGATCTCAGTGTTTTTCTTTTCTGAACTCATGTAATTCTGTGAGATGTAGCTGACGTTGCACATCATCAGCATTTACTCTTCACGTCTCTACTCTACACTCTCAAAGGACAAATTTTCACACTCCTGTTGCTTCTCTAACATTTCAGAACTCAACATAGCAATGCAGAAATCTATCACATGAACAGTTACCATAGCAAATTATATTTTATCCCATACATTTTGTTTCCATTGATCATACTGAATACTGTGTAGTGTACATTATGATGATGTGATTTTGAGTATCAAATGGACATTTAGAATTCACTCTGTAGAAAAACATGCTATGCCGTCTATGAAGTATCAGTGTCATATCTTGCTGTCTGTTTGTTTCAGGTAAAGGAGCTTTTGACATCTTTCGGGCCACTTAAAGCTTTCAATCTCGTCAAGGACAGTGCCACATCACTGTCAAAAGGGTACGCCTTTTGTGAATACGTCGACATCAGCGCAACTGATCAGGTACACAGCAATTATGTCCCGTTGTAATTGTCTAATGTGATCACTGACTGATGTTTTCTTTTGCTTTGACATTTGTGTGTATTCTTCACCAGGCTGTAGCTGGGCTCAATGGAATGCAGCTGGGCGACAAAAAGCTGATAGTCCAGAGGGCGAGCGTCGGGGCTAAAAACGCCAATCCTGTGAGTAGAACTCGTTTGCCCTTTGTCTGTCATAGCTGGAGGAGTACAGATGTAGCAACTGTTCCATGTGAACAAGGGTGTTTATTCATTTGACCATCATTAGTTGCCAATTACTTTTTGCAGGATTATATTCTTATAAAAATCTTTACGTATTAATAAAATGGCCCCGTAACCACATAAGATTAAATTCAGCTCCATCTTTACCTTTTGCTGGTTTTCGTTCTCAAGTCTCTAAGTAACAAAAGATTTTCAAATTTGAGAATTTGTTCTCAAATCTAGACTAAACTTCTAAATTTGATTATCAACAGCATCACATTTTACATTGTTAAAAAAAGTAAAATATAGAGGTTATAGTGTAGTACTTGAGTGGAAAAATTAAAGGGTATTTCTACTTGGCGTGTAGTCGAGTATTTTTCTGAGAAGGTACTTGCACCTTTATTTGAATATTGGGTTTCTGTACTTTTTATACCTATCTATTTGAAATCACAGAAAAATATTCAGTCCACATTAACTGTATGAACTGTACATATAAAAACTAAAGGACAATTCGTAGAAAACTACCAACAAACGAGACAGATTTTTAAAAATATTCACTCTAGATTTTACAGCGTGTTACAATGTTGAGATTCTGTTATTATAATGAAGGGAATTAAATTTCTCACAGTGGCAGATGGTTGAGGTGAAAGGTTAGCAGGAAAATTACTTCCAACACGTTAAGTCACTCCAGTAATCCCCACGATTCGGTATGAGGCAGCAGGTGCAAGGCTGGAAATACATTTGGAGTAATTGTCTATATACCAAACTGATGTGTGCTTCCCCCACTTGCAGACCTCCATAATCGAGACCCCAGTAACGCTGCAGGTCCCAGGACTACAGAGGCTGCAGAACTCCGGCATGCCGACAGAGGTGCTGTGCCTTCTAAACATGGTCATGCCGGAGGAACTGGTGGACGACGAGGACTACGAGGAGATTCTGGAAGACATCCGCGACGAGTGCTGCAAGTACGGCAGCGTCCGCTCCATCGAGATCCCTCGACCCGTCGACGGTGTGGAAGTTCCTGGCTGTGGAAAAGTAAGCTCGTGTTTGTAGAGTACATCTTAGAAAAGGGAAAATCTTTGGTCCCTGTCAGTTGTCTGAAACTGAAGGAAATCAGGACTCATCCTGAGGAAATCTGCTCTCTTACAGTATGTGTTCTGAATACCAGACAGGTTCACTGACTATGAATTACCATAGATCCTGACTAAGAGCTAAATAATTAATAAAGCTACCACTGCTGTGCTGCGTGGTGCCTACAGGTATTTAAGAACAAAGAACATTAGTACTGATTAAAACTACTGACTTCGTTCAGAATCAAGTAAACGTTATTTTTACCAACTTTGCCCTAATTGCTTTTTTTTATGATTTCAAACTGTAAAAAATGTGATATTGCAGAGATGGGGCAAAATCCCACATTGCATTAAAGGTACAATAACAAAAATCCCCTTGGGATGGATAAAAACCCTTTTTTTACGCCTCAAACCTAAGAGCTGATCCATGTTTCCATGTAAGGTCGAGAAATATCATAAACTACATTTTAGTTGGGTACATTTTGACTGAACCAATACATTTCCGTCCCTTTTGTATTTGTAGTGTGCACAACATCTCATAACTGACAACCGTTTTTCAATATTTATTTTTTGAATCTTACTAGAAATATTTTTGTAATACAAAAGATACCACAATAACCAATGTGGGGTTTTGTAAACATTTGGGTTGTTTAACAGGAGCCTTACATGAGCGCTCGGAATGAAAACTTTTCTGCATTGATCTGTGTTCCTCTTCACTTAGGATTGTGACAGACTGTGCTTGTTTAATTTCAGATCTTTGTGGAGTACGTCTCTGCTGCGGACTGTCAAAAAGCCATGCAAGCCCTCACTGGCCGCAAGTTTGCCAATAGAGTGGTGGTCACCAAATACTATGATCCAGACATGTATCATAGATACGAGTTTTAAAGCACAGATGAGTCTGAAAGGAACGCCTTCCTCCTTATTTCTGTTTGTTTGGGTTCAGTCAGTTTCTTTAGGCCTCTGAAAGTTGTGAATGTGTACTTAGAGAGTAGCCCTGGAAAAGACCTAGTATTACGTCTTCTACTTAAATTAATCTGCAGTGTGTGTGTTTTCATCCGTACTGAATATTTAACTCCCAGCTTTAGCCTATAACCATACAGTGAACTGATATTGCAAAACTACTGTAGTATATATTACATTTGCAGTACATTAAATGTATCATATTTAAACAAAATACTGCCTGACAATGCCAGAGTAGCTGCACTATGAGGAAATAAAGAGTCAGAGATGTTTTGATTTTTCTCCTGATTAATAACATGTTTTCCTGTTTTAGACCCAAACTTAATAAGCCATTATAATTTTTTTATATATATATTTGGAAATATTTTTTTTACATTTCATATTTTACATCACGTGTTGATGTTCCCAAAAAATATACTGTATTATTCTATTTCCTGTACTGCTTACATGGGTCAAAATGTCCACTTGTTTAAGATGCATTTTATGGCAAATAAAATTTTGTAAATATGAAACATGTCTAAATATACTAGGTATATTAAATCTGAACAAAAACAACTAAGCATTGTTTACCAATGGCATAAATTAATAGCCCATTAAGTTATTAAATAATATATAATTTTTGATGGTAAATTATTCACTAAAAGGGGCGGGGCTTAATGTTAGAATGGATAGTTTACCTTTCATAGCAACTGTAAAGAAGGGTCAGGGCTTAATGAACAGTCAACAGTGTCCATCAAACCCACAATTTCCCATAAGTCCAATTTTTATATGTTTTTTTTTTCAGAGTATATGCACATGTTACAAAATGCTCCTCCAAGGTTTTACATAGCAAAGTCATAGTTTTTTCTAATGTTATTCTTTGTGTGCTGTTTTATTAAATTAATTAAAGCCTTCATTTATTGTGAAGATATTTAATAAACACATGCACATACTGTCACAAGAAAAAGTACTGAAATGTTTGCGGTTTCCTGGTTTTCTGCATAAATGGGTTGTGGAATGTATCTGGTCTTCACCAAAGTCTTGGTGTTCAACAAACATTATTGATGAATGGTCCAAGGTACCTGGACATGGTGCAGGTCTAATCCACAGCTACAGGAAGTAGGAAGGTTATTATTACGAGAGGTGGTTTAGGTTCATTTTTAGTTATGCTGTTCATTAAGACAGATCATGACTGTCTGATATTTGTCACTTTTGGTAAAGATCAGATTGTATTTCATGAATGTATGAAGAAAATTGGGCATTGTGAACACTTTATTTCTTTTTTGTGACTGTAAATTATTTTAACATGGACTTGCAGAATTGGGATGAAAGCCTGGTTTTTACAGCAAACTTTATCTGATTAATTTCATGTGTTGATTGGATTAAACCAAATGATAATATACAGCAGCTGTATTTTATATGTTTTTTGATGGCCAAATATTTAAAAACATGTTTTTTTTTGTACAATCCCTGCGTCTGCAATTGTCTTGAATAAATGCTTGCATCCTGTATGGCTACATATGCGTTTTTAAATAAAAAAAAATAATTCATAATTAAAAAATACAGGTAATTTAATACAGGTTAACCTGTATTAAGTGGGTTTTTTTCAGTTCCATAATTCCAATACATGTTTTGTTTATTAGGTTTCTGCTTATAGTTGCTGTAGTACTGCCCTCCAGGGGTCACTGCAAACTTCAATTTCGAGACTGTATATTTGTTCATATAACTTTGTACAACCCGTTTTATATATGACTATGTAACTGCTTAACAGAACAACATAAGTGACAAAGTAGTCCCACACAGTTCTACAGTACACAGTATATCTTCACTTCTAGTTAAAATTTTCAAAATAAATACTCTGAGCTGTATCCAATTGCTTCCCTAACACGTCATAAACAAAGTGATGGCATTTCCATAATCGAAAGACAAGAAATGCAACATGGATCATAAAGGCTAAATATTTTGTCAATCAATATAAAATTCTTTGTTGAGTTGAGGCGGCCACTGCAGATTTTTGTTGTGTATTCTGATTTGTGGATCATTGATGGCTCAAACATTTAATTAAAAAGATTGGATCTTGTCTTAAAGATCCTTGGTTACAGACAAACGGGTTAAAATCCTTGAACCATGTCATAGTAATCAAATCCATTGTTCATATAAATCGCAAGGAGTAATCAGACAAACAACAGCAGACAAACTATCACTATTACAACGGAATACTTTCAGTGTGATAGTTTATGTTAGATGCATTTTACTAAAATGACTTACTAAATGTACCAGAGGAATCTTCTCCAGGGATTAATAAAATAATTTTTAATCTAATCTAATGCTGTTTAAATTAATTAGATGTTTTAATAAGGGTAACTAATCTTATGTGAAATAGAGCTGTGTATTTGAAGAGTTGCTTTTATTTGTCCTTTAAACTGAAATAAATGTTACCTAAAATGTTTTATTCTGAAGGGTGTGACCGGATGCTTGTGGTCTGCTAGGACGATGACGACACAGCAGTGGAGGGATCGTCAGTGTTTGACAGATGTTCGTCCAGGACCAGCTCTTTCATTTAACACCAAGGAAAACGGGTGTTTGGACTATTCACCACCGCAGGGAGCTACGCTGACTGAAACATGTCAGGGGAAAAGGCTGCGAATCCCTGTAACAAATTTCAAGCGAACATTTTCAATAAAAGTAAATGTCAAAACTGTTTCAAGTCCCGGGAGCTGCATCTGTTGAACGACCATGACATGGAGCAGGTAACGACGCTTCTGTGGGATGAGACGTGACGGTTAGCTAACACTTCAAACATAGTTTTGTTTATCTGGCAACGAGTTTGGTTTTATTAAACGAAATGAGAACATTTCAACGGAAAGAAGGTTAAGTTGTAGGTTTAATTCTAGCTATGTTCTCAAATGTGTAATCCATTAATTACAGCTTCAGTTAACGATTAACACATTTTAAAATCACAGATTATAGGCTTTCCTGTTGGTCCTTTTGTATCTAAAAATGATACTACATAGGGAAAATTACACTAATATTTACTATTTACTGTTATTTATCACACTCACAGGCTCATTTGGTATCTTAAATTGTCTTTCTGTCCAAACGTAATCAGTTTAAGATTATGAGGCAATGAAAAGCTTTGAAAATGTGAGACTTTATTTGACCATTAATACCAATCATTTATAAGAAAATAAGTAAAATTGTTAGAAACATATTTAAGAAATATTAAAAGGTTTTAGGCTTTCCAAACATACATGTTGTATAGATGATTTCTCCATTGACTGAACAACTAGTGTAACAAGATGAATCCCTGAATGAACAAAAGTAAACACTTGTATTGCAGCCATATTTCCAGTGCTGAGAAAATGGAAGTGTAATAAAACGCATAAATGTATACACTTATCTTAATCTTAATCTTGGTTTATCTTCCTAACACAAAACAGTCTGTGTTAATAACAAACAAATCATTGTGTTGGTCTCGCCCATCTTGACTATATTGTACACACAGTAAATGTGGAAAACATGTGAACCTGGGCCAATGACATCAACAAAAAGCTAATTGGAGTCAGACGTTAATAAATGGAGTCAATGAAATCGGAAGCTGTGTGTTACAGTTTCTTGACCAAGAACAGTCTCGGAGGTAGAAAACAGCTTTGTCAAAGAGCACGCTGATACTCCACTGTGCAAAACATTTGGTGGACCGACTATCATACTCACTATTCTTATACTTTCAAGATGAAGATTAAATTAATTTTTTTTACCATAGAAAACCTGGTAGTTGCTTATAAATAGTGGATCAGGTGGGACATGAATTTACACTGTTTAGTAGTATTTTCCTACATTTAATTTTTTTTCTCAGATGTACCGAAGCAGAGCTACACATGATTTAAAAACACTGGTCATCCTGGCAAGGATTTTGGAAGACGTTACTTCAATATTTGAGTGATAATAGCATTTATATAATATTAGAATTTTACAGTCGATAATAATTTTTTGGCTGACTGATAAATTGATAAAACATTTTAGAAGAATAAACAAAAAAATGACCTATGTTGTTATCACTTTATTGTAACCCCTTTGGAAAACAAAAATTGTTCCCGTGGGTTTGTGATGTAAGAAGATGATGACGACGGCCTCCTACATGTCTGACATTGTTAAAATATGTTATTACTCTGTGTCCGGCTGCCAGTTATCACTGTGCCCTGTCATTTCAGCACTGTTGCTCAACCTGCGAACACTACAGATAGTATTACTCAGACAGTGAAATATGCTTTCAGGAAAAAGCTGTTTTTTGCTCCAAATAAACAACTGTTCAGTCCAAAACATTTCATTTCCCCATGTGTCAAGGGGAAGTGAGAAAACGACACCTGTCATTTCTGTCTGTTTGGAGCAGGGCAGCAAACATCTTGGTACCTTTAGGCTCAAAATCTATGCTTCTCTAATAGGCTTGGCACGATTAGTTGCATTGCCGTCTGTTAGTCATTGATTAATAAGCGTTTGTCACTTTTCCAGTGTCTAAAAAGTGAACTTGTCTTGTTGTGTTGACACAAAGGTTTGTGAAGCCAACACTTTCTGCATTTCTGTTCTCGATTGTCTTGTTGTTACTTGAACTAGGAATTAGGGAATTGTTTGTCTATTTAACAGTGATGTTTACTGACAGACACATATAATAGTTGGTGATTAAGTTATTACAATCTTCAGCCTCAGCTTCTCTAACATCTTTTTGCACTTTCCCCCTGCTGACCAACAGGCAAAACCCATCTATGGAGGCTGGCTGTGTTTGGCTCCTGAGGGGACAGATTTTGACAATCCGATGCAGAAGTCCAGGGTAGGACATAATGAAACACCATTTAAACCCAGGCACAATTTCCACTTCTGTATGCTGCAGTGATTTTTTTTCCTCCCATTCACTGTCAGAAATGGCAGCGACGCTTCTTTATCCTGTATGAACATGGCAGCCTGAGCTTCGCCCTGGATGAACTGGTGAGGAAATGCCCAGATAGCGCATTGAATTGTAATCAAATCATATATGAAGCAGCGTAGCATAGTAAGTACTGTACTGTAAATGCATCTGCATTTACATTACGTGGCGATCAAGCAAACATCTTTAAGCCAGATGTCATGTGAAAAACCACAACAGATGATTTGGGCTTAGCTTCTCCTCTAATGCACACATCCCCCACTCTCTGTGATCCCCCAAATCTCACTCTCTCATCTCTTTCATTCCACACTTAACACCACACACTGCTCTCTGTTTGTCACTCAGTCCTTGCAATGTAGTTTCATTAAGTAGCTGAATAACCACGACAAGAGTCATTTAATTGCTCCGATTCTCCTCCAGCCCAGCACTTTGCCACAGGGGACGGTGAGCATGAGTTTGTGTACAGACATCACAGACGCTGAGCCCAGGACAGGCCAAAGAAATGCACTGTGCATTGTCACACCAGAGCAGGAAATATTCATCCGTGGTGACAATAAAGAGATCATCAACGGGTCAGTAGTAAAAATGAGCTCTTAGTAGTGAAGTTTTCCTCATCCTGCTGTAATGTAATGTCTGTTCGCCGCTGTTTTCTGTGTTTCTTTATCAGATGGAGTGAACAGCTTGCAGTCTATCTGAGGACTAACAAACAAAATCAGAAGAAAAAACGCAAAGTGGAACCTGTGGCCACTCAGGTGACCAAACACATGTTCTCTGTGTTTCGTTATAGATTATCATGCTGTGTTTGTTCCACTACTTACCTCATAAAGGAAGGTAATTTCTATCTCAAGGTCCACACTACTGTAGACACAAAGTATCTTGGAAGTGGCCACATTTGAGTGATAATAACGATAAACTAATTAGTAAGTAATTAAAGTATTATTGCTTTATTAGGAACCCAGTCCTGCAAAGATGGCTGCAACAGATTCAGTGTTTCCAACTTTGAAAAGTTCTGCAATGTCCAGCCTGTGGCAGGAAGACCAGCTGGGCAGGAGACCGGATGTAACCCCCATCTGGACTGTCGCAGATCCCTCAAGCCAAGAGAAGACCCCTGCAGGTGCAACAGGGTCAAAACGCACATAAATACACACGCACACACACTTTCATGACCATCAGTCACTCAGCCATTTCCTGTCCTCTTCCACTGTCCTAACGTCCTGCAGATGTTCATTCATACATTTCATGTAGCTCTTAACCATACGTCTTAACTGATTACTAGTTTGCCCCGATGATCTGGAGGTGGTTGTCTAGCACCTCACAATTCCTAGCATGTTCTTTATCTTGACAAGATAGGCCTTATCAGGGCTCTTAGTGTGTATACAGTAAAAAATGGAGTGTCAATATATCAGAGTTAACCTATTTTAACCTAGATTGTCTAGGAGGAGTAAACCAGCTCCAACAGCAGAGTTAAAAGTCAGTGTAAAGGTTGATCAGTCTGCAGGTGTGCGCCGTCTCAGAGCAAACATTTTGTTGCTAATTTTGACACTAAATTGAGTAGAGTTAACACTGACTATAGAGTATTTTTAATCTAATTTTGAGTGGGACCAGTTGTTATCTGTACAAAGTTAAAATCAACTCTCTAGGTGTAAATTTGACACCCAATTTTTTACTTTGACTCAGAATTTACAGAAATCAAATGGTAATTGCAGATCCCACCATGTATCTTAACACAATGCTTTAATGATTATGAAAGAAGTGTCCCAACAGCTTTGATAATCAGCACAGGGAGAGAGATTCCCTTCAAATGATTTATTCTATTAAGTGACCATTTGTCCCTGTCGACTGAATGAGTGCAGCTTTGAAACACGTCAGGTCAGTGAAGACAGAAGTTAAGAGGAACCCCCCTGCCATGGCCTAGATACTGATAGTGGTGGATAAAGCAAGAACAGGGAAGGTAGACCTCTACATACATGCCTGAGTCGCACTTCAGGAACCGGTAGCGATGGGGAGGGGAGGTGTTGTATAATCATAGGTTTGAAAGGACGAATGACAGAAGCAGTGTGATATTTACAGAACAGTCTCAGCAAGCCGTTTGGTTTACGGAAAGAAAGATCGTTTCCTGTCGTACTGACTGAATATATTAATGAAAATGATCCCATTTGGATTTTGATCAATGCTTAAAAATGGATAAAACTTCCATATAAGTATATCTACAGTAAATAAACACACCAGTATATTGACATAGACTGTGGTGACAGGTGTAGTTAACTGTTGCTTTATCACCTATATAAATATCTCACCTCATCTTTAAAAAAGCAGCTACTTCACCCTTCTGAAACCTTTTCGTGTTGCTTGTTTATATTCAGCGTCTGCTGACCAGTGCCTGGACTGCGGGGCTTTGAACATCGGTAGCAGTTTTTGTAGCCCAATCCTGAACTCGGCGATTGATGGAAGCACTGACCCTGGCGGTAACAACCAGCTGGCCGAGTCAAACAACACACACACAGCGAACTGCAAGAACCGGGACCAGCGCAGGAGGTTAGTAATGATCTGGAGGTTGCTAACAAGCATTTAAACTGGCTTGGCAGAGGGAAATGGGGTAAATGTGCAAACAATTAACGCAAAGGGCATCCAGTGCCTCTCTGCTTCCCCCCAATATAAAGCCCAAAGCCATCACACACCGCTAAACACCAGATCAAAGGCTCGCGCTCTACCCTTCCATTAGAGATTGGACTGCTGCGTTTGTAAATTTAGCTTAAAGAAACCCTCCCAGTTTGTGCCCCAACAGCATGTAAACTGGTCACGTGAGGAGAATCCATCTCAGTTCTACTCTCATTGCCTTTTTGGGGGAAAAAAACACTACACCCCTATTCCCCCTCCAAATAAGGGCACAAATTCCATAACTCTGGTGTAATTAGATATCTGCTGCATTGTTTCTCAGGCCCTTACTGCTGTCTGTCTGCCTGCCTGTCAGGGAAAGACTTCAACGTCAAGTTTGAGGGCACATGGCTGTCGGAACCTAAAAGAGGAGCAGGGGGTGGGGTGGGGGGGCGATGAAGCATCTCGTTAGGAAACAAGTTTCAGAAATGATTTTTTTTGTGGAAGTGAAGTACATGGCTATTTAAATATTATTCTGATTAGGGAAACAGACGCTGTTGGTTTTGAACTTGACATTTCCAACCTGATTCAAAAAAGGAAATGTTTGATGTTTATATTTTTACTTTTATCATATTGATGTCAATTGATTTTGTGTCTTCTCCAAATGAATATTGTACTGAATTCTTTTTTCCTGTTGCGCGTTAATTACTAGACCTGCTTGCATGTTTGCACACAAGACAAAAGGCAAACACTTTTTGTGAAGGTTAATTGTCTATTAAGTAGTTACTACAGCTGTGCACATAACAGCAACTGCAGCACATGAAAACTTCAGAGATTTACCTTCAGAGTGGAAAGTGGAAAGATTTGAACTTCAAACGACGTCAAACGATAATGTAAATGTAATTAATGTCTGTCGTCTGCATTCTTTTACTGAAACGTGAAGTCTGACGTTTAACTGACATCACATGGGACAGTTCTGTTGACATAACATCTGTAGTGTCTTATTCATCTTCAGAAGAGAAGGATGTGGGCTACACGGAGTGTCCTCCAGGCTCTCTGCGCAGGTGCTGTTTGGAGTCATCCTGTTATGTTGGTGGAAATGATGTCAGAACCCACCTGTGTGTTAAAAGAGTCAGAGAGGCCACAGCATGTGTATACTTATCGTGTGTTTGTACTAGGTGTTTCCCTGATTAGCTTTTATGTGTTCCAGCAATGACACCACAACAGAGAGGATTCTGGGAGTGGAGGCCTCCCCGAAACAGCAGGAGGGGGAGAAAGCTGTTTCAAGGAAGGGCAGGAGTGAAGCTCGCACTAACAACCGAGAGGTAATCACTGCAAACACATGTTAGATTGTTGTTTGTGGCATTGTCCAACTGGCGTTCCGAGTGTTTATTCAGCTTAATAAATATGAGAGGAGAGTGTACTGGAAAAAAGGAAAGAAACGCCTACCAACATCTGTGACGCTCTGGCAAAATAGCAACAGCGTGTGGAAGCAGGGAGAGTCCAATACTGTGCTGAGAACATCTCGGAACACGCCCACAGACGCAGAGTTTATTTAATGAAATAAATACTGCACTCAGCCCTGTATTCACAAACAAACACCTAATTGGGCTCACTTCTCAACAGAGTTCTTTATTTCACATTTTAAAGACTAACATCAGTGTTTACAATAATTAATAGCTCACTGATCAGTGATTTCAACAAGCCTTCAAACTCCCCATTCAAGAAATCTGTTTGTGCTCTTGGACTGCCTTAAGCATGATTTTGCCTTCCAGACCTTCAGAGCGCAATCATCAGTTGAATAAAGAAAAAAAGACTGACTTGAATTGAACATGCACTTGATGAACTCTAATAACAAGGTGACATTCATTGTGTTTTTAGCAGTGATTCCAGAAATTAAACAGCATGTAGGAGCTTGCAGAAATGATACAACAAGTTCCTCTGGTGATTTACAAGCTACTTCAATAATACTGTTATTACACAAAACACACCTACTGGATGACTACCCTCGGAAGTATTCTGGATGCATCTAATCGGGGTGAGACCCTGTACAGGCCCAGAACATGCTGGTGCCATCCCAGGAGTTGTGCATCTAGACTGGCAAAAGATATTAAATGTACTGTGTGTCTGTTTGAAGCTAATCGCCTGCTAGTATGTTTCCTTTCAAACCTGAGAGATGTACTAAACATAAGGTATTGATAAACCTTATTCTGTTTATTAAAGACCTAACCAAACAAAAGAGGTGACTGATAGTAATGATAAAGTACTAGGTAATAACAACATGTTCTAAACTGATGAGACAAACACAAATCAAACACAACATTTATTTAAAAACCATTATTAAATGATTAAGAAGATTCGATATATGATATATGATAATAATCACAGACCAGTATTGATGATAAATCTCATCATGATAAAGAGCAGTCATCTCATGTAGCACCAGGTAGCCGGCCTGTACTGTAATGGGCTGTGGACTGGTCTGATTTGACGTTGACTCACACAACCAAGTGTTATGCGGAGACTGACTTCATTTAATGACAGTGCTCTGCTCTGATCTGATCGAACGGCGCGGGTGAAGTTTTAAATTAAACGACGAGGCTGTTTACATGATGGATTCTCACTCATTCAGGACATTTAGCATCAAGACACCCTGTATTTAACCCAGGTTGAGTGCTCAGCAGCAGATGATGAGAGTTTGTTGACAAGTCAGCCTGCTGTGTCAGGACTTGTGTTTTTTCCAGCAAATGTGTGTGTGTGTGTGTGTGGGGGGGGGGGGAAGTTATTCAGTCTGCC